>PVIC010004796.1:0-60801 GCA_004025085.1 Thryonomys swinderianus | reverse complement strand
TTTTTTTTTTTTTTTTTTTTTTTTTTTTTTTTTTTTTTTTTTTTTTTTTTTTTTTTTTTTTTTTTTTTTTTTTTTTTTTTTTTTTTTTTTTTTTTTTTAGCCATATCTACAATTATTTCACTTCCCTGGAGAAATTTACTCCTAAGCATTTTATCCTGTTGGTACTATTGTAAATGAAAATTTTTTAAAAATTCCTTTTAAGATTGTTCATTGTTGGTATGTAAAAATGCAGTTGATTTCCATGCATTGAATTTGTATTTTATATTTTGTATTTTGTAACTTCCCTATATTCATCTGTTAGTCCTAAATGTGTACATAAGTAATCTTAAGAATTTTCTACATCAAACCAAGTCATCTTCAAAAACATAATGCTCCTTGGCTCTTTTTCATTTAATGCTCTTTTATTTCATTTTCTTTCTTAATTTCTCGGGGTAGAGCTTCCAATTCTATATTGAATAGAATTGGCAAGAATGTCTGTCTTTGCCTTGTTCCTAATTTTAGCGATAAATGTTTCAGTCCTATTATTAAAAAGGATGCTGGCTGAGGGTTTTCATAAATAGCTTTATATGTTGAGATCATTTCTTTCTATTCATAGTTCAAGTTTTTTTTAAAGTGTTGAATTATGTCAAATGTTTTTATTTATCAATTGAAATGACTGCATGATTTTTTTCTGTCCTTACTCTGTTAAGGACATTATCATCGTTGATTATCATATGTTTAAAGCAGTCTTGAATTTCACAAATAAATGTTACTTGATCATGATGTACAACTCTTTTATTGTGCTGTTCCATTTAGTTTATAAATGTTTTGTTAAGGGCCAATATCGATTTGCATCAATATCTATCAGAGATGGTCAGCAGTTTTCATTTCTTGTAGTGTCTTTGTCTGGGTTTGGTATCAGAGTTTTACTAGCCTCCTATAATGAGTTTTGGGACTGTTGTCTGTTTTTCAATTTTTGGAAAATGTTGAGAGTGATATGCGTTAGATACCCCCTTACTATTTGGTATAATTCTCCACTGAAGCTGTCTAAGCCTCTTGAACATTTCTTTGCTCGAGGGTCTTAGTTATTGTTCCAAATGCCTAATTATCGATCTATTTATATTTTCTTTTGCTTCATATTTCGGTCTTGGTAGATTTTATGTTGCTAGGAATTTGTTCACTGTTTGCAAGTTACTTAATTTGCTGGTATACATTTTTTCTTAGTATTCTCTTACTCTTTTTTATTTTTGTTAAGATTGATAAATGTCCCAATGTAGAGAATCATTTATATGTACTTGGGAAGACAATGTATTCTTTTACTGTTTATTGGAGCTATATATCTGTTAACTCAAATTAGTAATGTCACATACATTATTTCCTTATTGATATTTTTCTCAGTGTTCTATTAATTCTATTATTATTAGTAGTATTCTCTTACTATTTTTGTGGTGTTGTCTATTTCTACCTTTACTTCTGTTAAAGATTGCCTCATATATTTTGAAATTCTGAGGTGTGGTATGTGAATATTTATAGTTGTTATCTATTGATAAATTGATCCATTTACTATTATATATTATCCCTTATTGTCTGTTGAACAGTTTTTATGTAAAAATTTCTTTCGTCTGACACTAGTTTGACCTTTTCTCTATTTATGTTCATTTTTGTGGAATGTCTTTTTCCATGTTTTCTCTTTCATCCTATCTGTTTATTTCTGTAGGTATAAAGTAAACCTTAATTGGCAGCATGAGACTGAATCTTAATCTATCAATCTGTGTTTTCTGAGTGGAAAGTTTGATGTATTTTCATTTAAGATAATTACTTAAAAAGAAGTACTTGTAACTTTATGATGTCTGTATACCTTGCAGTATTTTCCTTCTCCTTTCCTCATTTATTACGTTGTTTTCATTTTCTTTGTTGTTTTGTAACTTTGATTCCCTTTTCATCTCATTTTGTTCATACTGTGTAGATATTTTCTTTTTGGTTACCATTAAAATTATATAAATATCTTAAAGTTGTAGCATTTTATTTTAAACTGATAACAACTTAACCTTCAACTGTATACAACTCCTCTACTCTCTTACAGCCACATCCTACATTATAGTATTGATGTCTCAAATTAATGTCTTTATAACTTATATAGCTATTAACATAAGTTTATGTTCTTTGAAATTACTTTTGCATATAAGTTACAAGCATTGAATTTTAAGTACAGATCACTATAATTGGGTACATATTTACATTTACTAAAGAACCTTATATTTTCATATGATATTCTATGCTGACCTAATTTTTTTCAACTGAAGAATTCTCTGTAGTGTTTCTTTTATTCTTTAATTGATTTTATTGGTACATTTTATGCATACATTTTATACAACCTTCAGAATTTGTACCTTATATGACAATTGATTCTCATTTTTTCCAATTCCCCTGTCCTCTCCACAACTCCTCACCCCTTATATATATAAGCTTTGTGTTTTAAAGCAGGTATAATAGTAATGAACTTTTTCCTGCTTTCATATACTGGAAAAATCTTACTTTTTTTTTTTAAAGTATGTCTGCAGGATAGTTTATTTTCTTTTCTTCTCTCCTCTTTTCTTTTCTTTGCTACCAGAGATTGAACCTGGGACCTTGTGCTTGTGAGGCAGGTGTCAGAATCATTGAGCTAAATCCCTAGGCCCTGCAGGATTGTTTCATTTGATCCAAATATTCTCAGTAGACAGTTTTCTGTTTTTCCTTCTAGCACGTTAAATATACCATCCCAGCTCTTTTGGCTTGCAAAGTTTCTGCTAAGTGATCAGTTAGTCATGTTATGGAAAATATCTTGTGCTTCTCAAGTATCTTTCCCTCAATACATTTAAGATTCTTCTTCTGTTTTACATTTTAGGCAACTTGCTCAGCATGTGCCTCAGCGTGGTTCTTTTAAATTTATCCCACATAGAGTCTTTCAAGCTTCTTCAAATTATATGCTTGTTTCTTTTCTCAGATTTGGAAAACTTACAAGCTCATTTCTTCAAATAAACTCCCTGCTCTTTCCTTGTCTTCTTTTTCTGGGTTTCCCACAATGCATATATTAGTCTGTTTCATAGAGTCTCGTAAGTTTCTGAAGCTCTCTTCATTTTTTTTTTTTTTTGAGACAGGGTCTCGCTTTGTAGTTCAGGCTGGCTCTGAACTCACTATGTAGCCCAGGCAAGCTTCGAACTGAGCAATCCTCCTGCCTCTGCCTCCCGAGTGCTAGGATTACAGGCGTGAGCCACCACGCCCAGCACTGTGGTATGTGGTATTGATTGCTGGTGGGTGTGAGTCACCACACCCAGCATTGTATGTGGTTTCCTGGGATGGAACTCAGGACCATTGCACTTGAGAGGCAGGCACCAGAACCACTGAGCTAACCCTCCGGCTGCTCTCTTCATTTTTATTCATTTTTTTATTCATATTCCATCATCTCGGTAATTTCAAAAGAATTGTATGTAATTTCCTCCATTTTTTTTTCTTCTCACTAATCAAGTCTACTTTTGGTTCATTTCTCAGATTCTGTTTCTTGGTTAGGATTCTTACTTGTTCATGTGTCTTTTTGGGCCTTTGTCAACTTGTATTCTTTTGCAGGTCCACCAAGTATTTTTATGTCAGTTGCTTTAAATGCTTTGGCAAGCTGATCATAGATCTGCATTTCTTTAGGATCTCTTTATGGAGTTTTTATTATATTATGGTCTTTTCCTGTATACATTAAAGTTTGTTGGGGCTTGAAGATTTGAAAGATCATCGATTTCTTATAGTTTTTATATATTGGCTTCCTGCAGAAGGGAAGACATGAACCAGCTTGGCTATAGACTCAAATCCCTCAGACTTTTCTAACCTTTGCAATCCCAACCTTAGGAACTGTAGCTGTAGCATTTCGCTATCATTTTCATTTTTTTTTTTTTTTGAGACAGGTTCTCGCTTTGTAGTTTAGGCTGGCCCTGGGCTCACTATGTAGCCCAGGCAAGCCTTGAACTCAGCAATCCTTTTATCTCTGCCTCCCGAGTGCTGGGATGACAGGCGTGAGCCACCACTCCCGACACCGTGGTATGTGGAATTGATTGTTGGTGGGCCTGAGACATCATACCCAGCATTGTATGTGGTTACCTGGATCAAACTCAGGACCTTGGCTTGCGAGGCAGGCGCAGGAACCACTGAGCTAAATCTCCAGCCCAGCATTCTGCTATCTTATACTTTTATTATGTACATATTGTTGTGCTTAGTGCATTACTGATCTGATCAAGCCAGATAGAGGCCAGTCTTTTGGGCTGGGGTCAAGCAAACCAGAAGTTGGACACCATCCACTATTTTGTTTGTGTCTTGAGGAAGGAATCCAGAAAGAAGGGTTTCCTCCCATTTATTCCATGGTATACTGCACAGGTCGAACATGGCAAATCCCGTGAGTGTTCCTGTCCCTTTCTCTGGAATTATCTCTTGGTGTATTGCAGTAACACAGCACTTCTGAGTTTGTGGAGTTTCCTAATACATTATTGTTATTGATTGCAGTCTCTGTAGGGGAAGGAAATCTTAGCTTCCTACTGTACCATGATTCCTGAATCTTTTTTTATTCAATATTTGAGAAGTTAAAATTACTTCCAAAAATAATTGGTAAAATTTCAATATTTTTAATAAAGTCTAAATGAGAATGTTTATTTTATTTTTAAAGTGCTTAGAGACCACTGACTTATAGTAAATGAGTGCTGAATACAAAGGAGAAAAGTTATAGTGGTAATTTGTCACTAGGTGAGGCTCACAGGCTAGGATAACTACAACCACGAAATAGATGTACCTTAATCACCATGTTGAAAATAGGGGTTTTTTTGGGCATTCCATGGTAGAGAGCCAGAGAAAGTAGAGAGCAAGATATGTTTACTGAACTCTACAAGGTACATTTTGTCTTAATACTTTCAGAAAACTTGTAGTTCATAGTTAAGTAAGAATGAAGGAAAATATCACATGAAAAAGTCAAAAGTTCCAAAGTTTCTGTTATGCAACATATTCTAAAAATAGCAGAGCTACTTTTTGTCTTTGTACTCTTCTACTCAAAAGGAGAAATGTAAATTTTAAAGCAACATTTCTCATCCATTACAAAAAAGTATCTTCCATTTTGCAAGCCGGTTTGGAGACAGGTGATAACCACAGACCTGAAGAGCAAATTTTTAAATCTTGTTAAAATTATGTCATTATCTTGTCTCCAGCTGGGTAGTTACAGTTGGGTTTTCTGTACTTCTCCCCATAGGGCTTTAGGCCTCTTTCTGGCTCAGATCTCTGAGTGCACCTGCTTAGCTCCATTTTTACCCAAATGTGCTCTCTGAAATATTTCAGCTTGGTGAGAATATAAGCCTTCTTTAGTGAAAATGTTGTTCTTCCCTGCCTGGGGCCTTGCATTTAAATGTCATTTTGCTGCAAGAGTAAGAGAATAACAGCTTGTTCCCTGTCAAAGGAGTTTAGGCCTCATGGAGGAGGAGGCTGTGCCTGCTGAATGGGGAGAGGTGTTTGAGAGCAGGTGGGAGATGACACGCTATCCATTTTGCATTGCACAGGGCGTCCTTGCTGGTATTGGTCATGTAGAAAGAATTAGTTAGATGAGATAAAATATGACACTGAAATATTTCATTAGTAAGCTTGAGGCCCCTTATAGCATGGGAATTGGGTAATCCTGTGTCAGTTTTGAAGTTTGTGTTCAAACAGTCTGAGGAAAATGAACAGCAGGTATTTTCCAAGGATCCCTGAATAGTTCAGTAGAAATGGAGGCAACCAACCTGATGGCCTCTGACATGGAGTGAATGGTTTTATCTGGAATAAGGAAGATGTCTCAGAGACATTTTATGAACAGAGATTTTTAATGAAATTATTCCCTTTTTCAGCATGTAATTGTTGAGATTGTATTATGTGCCTATATTACTTCTGGAATTGGACCAGAGAAGGTAACGAGCCAGATAAAGACACTTGTCCTTTTGTATCATGTGTTCCAAGGGTAAACAGTTGAATAAAGAGATAGAGACACCAGACATGATAAGTAAGTCTTCTTTATTATTACATGTTGCCAGATGAAAAGTCCTAAGAAAAAGTAGGGCAGAAGAGTTATTGGTATTGTAGCAGGGAATGAGGTGAAGGCTAGGTTGCATGTTTAATGGGAGATCTCTAGCTTAGCATATCAGAACCCCTTCTCCTCTTTCTGCAAAAAAAAAAATCTTTTAAACGATCATGGAATGAATATTTTAGGTTTTGTGAATCATTTGCAGTATCTGTTGCATATCTTTCTTGTCTTTTTTTTTAATAAACTTTCAAAACATGAAAAAGCATTTATGGCTTCTGGGCTGTAAGAACTGAGAGCATACTAAAGTTTGCCCCAGGCAATAATTTGCCAACCTGTGCCCCAAAGCATATAGAACCAAGAAGGTACTTTCAGGGCACACTCATTCTGGGGAAATATACAGTATCCTGAGGACTGTGCATGTCTCGTTGCTGTCTTTTATTTACGGAGGCTAGAGTTGTAGCTCAATAATAGAGTCCTTGACTAGCATGTTTGAGGCCCTCACTTCAATCTCCAGTATTACAAGAGTAATTAATTAAAAGATTTTTAGACTGCAAAGATAACTGATACTTTTAAAAGGAATGAATTCTCAGTATCTTTAATTTATATTCACTAATATTGATGAGGTGATTATGGATGACCAGTTTCTCTGTGTAACATTGTTGAGAACCACATTGAGCCATATGAGCCCATGGCCTGCATTCAACACGACACTGACGGTTCTTCCAGGTCTCTGGAACCGCAAACCTGCCAAAGCAGCTTTCTCTACCCTGTGTTCCATCACTGCCCATGGAAGTACATTTTGGATAAGATTCCAGGCAAAGATTGCTGATTTTTTTCTATCCTTTCTTTTCTCCAATTTCTTTTTGTTCTGCCTCTTTCTTCTCCAAGGCAAAGTGGGAACTGAGTGCTGTTTTCCATAGAAGAAGGGGAAGATAATCTTATGTTCTATAATTTTGCTAAAGATCCCATGATTGCAGTAAATATCTGAAGAAATGAGAACCTTAGAGTTGACTCCATGTATCTTCAATAATTTTTAACTTGGCAGTGTAATAATATCCATTACACTAAAGAAAATAGCTT
Source organism: Thryonomys swinderianus (assembly GCA_004025085.1). NCBI lineage: Eukaryota > Metazoa > Chordata > Mammalia > Rodentia > Thryonomyidae > Thryonomys > Thryonomys swinderianus. The sequence continues at coordinate 53,687 of PVIC010004796.1, read as the reverse complement.
TAGCAGTAGATCTCATTTTGATGTGAGTATGCTACCATGCCCCCACTGCCCAAGGCAGTGTCAGACAGATCTGAAAAGGCTTGTTGAACAGACAAAAGAAAGCATGTAAGAGGAATACAGAGACGTGTAAGAGTCACAAGTAGCTTCTTTTAACATGCATATCATAGATAGGAGAGCTTTAGAAGTATGATTGTTGGTGTAAATTGCAGAAAACGAAAAAAAACTTGCAAAAAGAAGGGACTTGGTGTGCTAGATTTTTCAAAGCTGTTTAATCTGCATGTAGCAATTGAAAGTCTTGCTTAGCTAGCTATTGATTTTCCAAATAATGATGATTAAGTGAGACAAAATGTAAAAATGCTGTCTGAATCATCAAAGAAAATTAGTTTCTTTTAATACTGAGCTCATGTTAGATGTATTTCCTAGTTATTGAAAATCCTGAGTCTTTATTAGTCAGATAACGTGAATTAATTGGAAGAGTTTGTACCTTAGTATACCAGAGTAACACTGAGTTTACTGTAATGTGATTGTTCAAAGCCAGCATGTCTGTAAAAATATCTAAGAAAAAGCAGGAAGCAACTATATTTCAATTAAGCCTAGACTGGCATAAAAGGCAATTGTCAATTGAATGAAAACAAAACCAAATAAAAAACAAACAAAATCTCCCAAAACACAAAAATCAAGCAGTCGGATCGATCCTCAGTAGTTTACAGAAATTCATCCATTGCAAGTTCTGAAATTGCATATAACTGACATTCAGTGATCTGCTGCTCCATATCCCCTACATTGGCTGTTATTCCTTCCTTTGGTAAATTAGCAGAGGATTATTCCAAAGAACTTCACCTGGGAAGGGTGCAGCTCAGAAAGGGAATGAACAGATTGACACTCCAGGCTGGACAGAAATCACCAAATGAAACATCTAGCTCATTGGGTGGCAAGCCAATCAATATCTTTTTAGTTCAAAGTCCTAAAAATTAAAATACAGAAGTTGTGTTGTGAGAGATGGACCAGCTGGGATATACAAAAGCAGGTATCTGGTACAAATGGCCATGGTAATTTGCTCATTTTTAAAAACATTTGTCTTACATTTGCAGCATATGCCCCATAAGTCTGTGGAATGATAAGGCACAGTGTATCATTGTGTGTGGAAGGAATAACTAATGACTCAAATCACTGTGGCAGGATTCTTTTTAAGTGGGGTAAAGAGAACATTTAAGATGTGATAATGAGTTTCAGGCTCAATGCACTTGGGGTGGAGGAAGTTAATAACCACAGGGAGGGAGATGTTGGTAAAAGAAGCCCCTTTCAATAAGAACAGTAGAGAAAGTTTCCACTCAGAAAATCCAGAGTGGGAAAAGGGAAGCGAGGGTGCAGAGAAGAAAATAGAACAGAACAGCCTATCTCCCTTTCAATAGAAACATGAAACATACTTCTTCAAAAGAAGTCTACTCATTGTTTTCTCTCTAGCAAATAAAGAGTTTGGAAATCTTCCATCCTAAGAAATAAAAAGCTGAAAATTGAAAATCAACAGTTCTTCTTGGGTCTATCAGAATTAAGGTTGCAGGTCAAATGATTGCCCTAACAATTGGACAAGTGGATACAGGAAAAAAAAAATACAACTTATATGAATAGAAATCCACAAACAGAAACCTCTGGGGGATCCAGTTTTAGGGACAAAATATAATACTTGATGAATTGCTGGAGGCTTATCGTGAGCAAGTCTGAGAGACAAAAACTCCGGGGGACCCAGTCTTAGGGAACTCCACACTTCTGAGAGTGTTGACTTCAAGGATTGTCACAATGAGGACCGGAGGAATATCTCATACTTTCTGAGGGAAGGGCGAGGGTGGAGGTGTTCTTAAATACTCCAGAGCATTCCACTCTTGGCAAGTCCTTCCCTGGAGATGTTATTTGGCCAGAGCTCTATTTTGATGGAGGCATCCAGGACAGCACTGAGCCTACTGGATGCCTGCACTGGAGAATGGGAGACCTAACCCCGATCCAGGTGTGTCCCAGAAAGAACAAAATCTTTCTCTTTTAAAACCGGCATTTGCAGAATGAATGCTTTTAGTGTTCCAGAATAACTAAATAATAGAGGCTAATATATGAGAGAAGTCTAATTGTTTGGCAAGGGTAGTCTGGAGTTTTGCTTTAGGACTCAGAAGCTAAAAACAAATTCGAGGGAGAGGGGAAGGGAATGATCAGTGAGCCTGTCTACCACACCTAAAAGACATCATGACTTCCTTGTACTGGCCAATTGTGAGACCCAAGCTAATGATGGCCAACAATACACACACACACATATAATATATAATATATATATAATACAATTATACTTTGTTTATTTATTTATTTATTTATTTATTTTTGAGACAGGGTCTTGCTTTGTAGTTCAGGCTGGCCCTCAGCTCACTATGTAGCCCAGGCAAACCTGGAACTCAGCAATCCTCCTGCCTCCTCCTCCCTAGCACTGGGATTATAGGTGTGAGCCACCTCGCCCATCACTGTGGTATGTGGTATTGATGGCTGGTGGGGGTGAGTCACCATGCCCAGCATTGTATGTGGTTTCCAGGGATCGAACTCAGGGCCTTGCGCTTGCGAGGCAGGCGGTGGAACCACTGAGCTAAATCTCTGGCCCAGCCAACAATAATATATATATATATATATATATATATATATATATATATATATATATATATATATATTTTATTTATTTATTTATTTATTTATTTTTTGAGACAGGGTCTCGCTTTGTAGTTCGGGCTGGCTCTGAGCTCACTATGTAGCCTAGGCAAGTCTCGAACAATATTTTTAACAGTGATAGGAATTTTTTTTTTTTTTTGAGACAGGGTTTTGCTTTGTAATTCAGGCTGGCCCTGAGGTCACTATGTAGCTCAGGCAAGCCTCAAACTCAGCAATCCTCCTGCCTCTGCCTCACAGTGCTGGGATTATAGGCATGAGCCACCACACCCAGCACTCCAGTGTGTGGTACTGATTGCTGGTGGGCATGAGTCACCATGCCCAGTAATGTTGTATATGGCTACAGGGATTGAACCAGGGAATTTGTGCTTGCCAGGCAGGCTTTGAAACCACTTATCTAATTCTCAGCCACAACAAGGAAATTCTTATGTGAAAAACACTCACTGGTAGTAGAAGGAAAGACAACAACCTTATCTTTAAGGTTGAGAAGTTAAGACCCAGATAAGACTGAATAGCCCTTAGTAGAATATCTTATCCTTTGTGCTTTGTCACATAGTTTAGTCACATTTTCAGTTCACTATTTTTTGTCTAGACCTTTGTATTAGTAACTGACTCTATGTTCTTCTTTGAGCTTCAGTTTCTTTATAAAGTTGTTATGCCACATAAAATTTGGATTATACATTTCTTTATTGATCTATGTTACATCACTGGAATTCTTGGTCCCAGTCAGGACCTTTGTAGGAGAGGAGTTGGGTTGTTCTGTCCATATGGTTTTAGGCTGTAAATATAATATTGCAATTAAAACTTTCAAAGTAAAAATTAGTAAAAGTCATAATTGTCAATTATATATTCTATAAGGTTGAAACATTCTCACCTATGTAAATTATCTTGATTTGAAGATTTACCTAATAGAAAATGCTACCATGAGGATTCAAGTGGCAGTGTCTTACTTGGTGTATAATCTTAGAAAACCCAATGAAAATGAAGAGGAAAGCCAATAAGATGAGTTGTTGAACAAGCCATTTCTGTGGAAAATTACTGCTGAGACCCTCTGACAAATCATATAAACTACATAATTATTCCCCAAGAGATGAGGAGGCAGGAGTGTTTGCCCATGTATGTCATCTGATTAGTTCAGTGTTTACCCTGAAGATGCTCATTAACATTCCAAAACTTCCACTTTCTTCAGACAGCAGTGCCCTCTAGCTAAGAAGTCACCAGTGAAAGGTCTCCATAGAGACTTCAGTAGGAAGCATTCTCTATGGTCAGGTCTAGACCACCCAGTGAAATTCTGGTAGGCTCTAGGCATACAAACCTGTGTGCTCAGATGCTCAAGGATATCATGAAACTCATCCTTGGCCCCACTGACACCAGGGTCTGTCTTGCAGGGTAATTAATGTACAAATAATCAGAATCTAAGCCAATTATGGAATAGGAAGTCCCGGGATAAAAAGCTAAGTACAAAATAGGAACCTCATTATTTTAGAATTTCAACCTTCAGTTGGCCTCATCATTTCATCACCTTTCCCTACAAGAGCTCCCTGGAATCTTCTCAGCCACTTCCCCATCAACTATGGTGTGTAGAAGTGCACTCCTGAGTGCCTTGTTATATGGTCCATACTCGTCCTGTCTGCCTCACTCTATCAAAATGCCTGTTTTTTGGATCTCATTATTATAGGATTCTGATCTCAATTCACAGTTATACTAAAAAGCATCTATGGCCAATTATGTACTTCTATAAGATGAAATTTAAGTTGGAGAGCTCAGTCAGGAAACATGTGCAGTTTATAAGTGTGTGTATTCAAAAAGTCAGTAGAGATACAAATTGGGGTTTAGAACAAGTACTGGTTTCTTCCTATCTAGGATCTAACCTTTTCTTCTTTCTAGTTAACAGATTCAAGATTCTTTTTTTTTTTTTTTTTTTTTTTTGAGACAGGGTCTCGCTTTATAGTTCAGGCTGGCCCTGAGCTCACTATGTAGCCCAGGCAAGCCTCAAACTCAGCAATCTCCTGTCTCTGCCTCCCAAGTGCTGGGATTACAGCCATGAGCCACCATGCCTGGCCAGATTCAAGATTCTTAAAAGCAGAAACAGATATACCAGATTCTTTGGAAAGGCAGGCAGGCTCCTATCCCATTTCCAGGCACAAATCAAGGTTGTACTTGTCTAATGCAAAGTTTTCTGCCCCATTGACTCCTGGTATCTTGTGCTGAATCCCTGCTGATTTGTGCTATAAATCTAATTATACATCAGATTTCAATGACTGAAAGAAATTTAAGATATCTTGTTGCATTTAGGTTCATTACATATGGAAATGATAATGTTTGAAGTATACTGAATTGAATAAACTATATCACCAATATTTATTATATCTCACTTTGGTTTAAAAATGGCCACTAGATAACTTAAAATAATTGCATTTCATTTGCAGGAAGTGTTTGATGGCTAGATTGATTCCAGGAAGTCATGGCATGGCAAGTTTATTTCAAAGCACTAGTGGTGGTATGACCCTGTTCTCTCAATGAATAAGAGTATACCTGTTTTATATAGATACGAGGAAAAGCTTTGCTTTTCTAATAAGCAAAGCCAGTGTAAGTAACTCAGTGCAAAAGATACATTTTCAAGGATGTTGTAAAGCAACTTCATTGGTGCTGGACTTTGTTTCTTTTCTCAGGAATACATTTACTTAAGCTCCACATTTGAGGTTTTGGACAGATGCATCTAAGCATATTCATTCTGAACCGGGGGTCTCATAATATCGTCTTTGTGCCGTGGGGTGTGGATTTAGGGCATTTTGAAGTAGTTTTCATTTTTAAAAGTTGTCTTTCTCCTCTACTAGAGAAGTGGTATTACTCTTCATGAATAAATGATTCTGAATTTGGGTTTGGGTAGTATACAAAGTAAGCCCAACATTAGGCTACCCTAATAAATAAAGAGTAAATAGTAGGTATTGTTTCTAGCTTGTGTCTAGATCTCTGCAAGGGTGTGATACTCATACCACAACTTCTACAAGCAGAAGGTAACAGGTTCTGGCTACTCTTTTCTTCAGAGAATATCCCTTAGCTCGTGACAACAACTTCACCTACACATAGCTGCCCCTCTGGGACAGCTCTGTAAATAGTGGGCCGATCATAAAGAGAATGAAAGGAGAAAATAAAGCCAGTCCTGTTTTGCCCAAATCGGCCATATTCAAGGAACAGTGCATACTCTAGACAGCCCCATGAGATGTAGGTTGGACCCAAGCTAAGGCCAAGTCACTGCTTGGCTCCTTGCCCTGCACATTCCTGCCTCCCTCTTCCCTTTCTCTGGACAGCTCTCTTTTCCAATAAGCCACTTGGACAGGAATCTTTGCCTCAGGTTCTGCTTTCTAGGGGCCTGATTTAAAACACATGTTAAAGGAAATCAGCACACTCCGTCCAAGTATCTAAATGTATTTATAAGTGCAATCAATATCATCATGCCAATGTTTTTTTTTATACAATGCCGGAATAGGTAATGATTCTTTAAATGAAGTGGTAAAACAAGATTTTTCTTTTTTTTACTAGCGAATTCCTAAGGCTAATCTTTGTATAAGGAGGAAAGCTGTTCTGCTGTGTGAAAGTGAGACTGCCAGTCCCACATAATCTTGTGTTGCTCTGAATCTCCATTGCATTTAAACATTCAAACTACCTAAAAATAAAATGTTTGAGCCAAGTAAAATGTCTTTTCCTAAGATTAATTTTACTGCTGTATCAAGGAAGAGTATCGAGGAGCCATAGATGGGAGAGTGGTTTGGGATTGTCATAAAATTGATTCCAGACTCGACAGGGCTGTGAACTTGCCGAGAAGGTTCTCTGTAATTTCAGCCAGTTGCCCAGAGGAAATTAATATGTAGATGCTGGAAGCGTAAGCGGACTTCTGCTCCTGAGTCAGCTGCAGAACTCTGGTGGCGGAGACTGGATATGAGTTTCTAATTAAGGGATGGGAATGAAAGGAAATGAGTGAACTCATTTCCCTGTAGGGTCTGAGGCAGGCTGGGGTTTCCATGAGTGGAGTATTATAGTCAGAGCCCATTGTTCTGCCAGTCAGGGGAAAACTAGGGTTATGGGCTCAGTGTGCATGTGTTTTGTGGAATGACTTATGTTCTCTACATTTTTTAAAATTCATGGGGAAGCTATAATGTATATAGAGAAAATTGCATATTTTAAATTCTGTGGAAAAATAAGTTGCATATATAGAGAGTAGGGAAGCACTACTCTTTTCAATCATTAATATATCAGTGTTCTGATATGAGTCCAGTGAATCTATATTTTATGTTGTAACTGTAAAGGGCATATTCTCCAAAGTATTTCACTGATCCGCTTAAATACAGTCACTTCCTAGCCATTTTTATTCATTCAGAAAATATTTTAAAGTCCCCATTATACCGAAGGCTCACTCCTAAATGTAAAGAGTACTTATGACCTGACAAGGACACATAATGTATAAATAAAACTTCCCATCAAAATGGATAAGGATGCATGTCAACACACACACACACACACACACACAAATGTTGTGGAGGTGTTTTTAAAGAAATGATTTTGTCCCTAGAGAACAAAGAGATAAATGAGTGATCTCATCATTATCAGTGTTGCTGTGGACATTATCAAGTAATTCTACATGCTAAATAGAAAAAATAGGATGATGATGTCCTGAATTAGCCTCTTCAGATACTAAACTCATTTTTTGAATACTTTTGAGCACTGAAACTTTTTACAAAGACTTTGAAAATCCAAGAAGTAGTTTCTAGAAAAGTTCCAAGGATTTCATAAAATGACTCACAAAATGGAAAGCTCTCTTCACAAATCTCTGGAGACAAAGTCTCAGGGAAGAACAATTCTGATGATATCTATTTATTAAAAGAAAGCTTTTGCCAGCATCTCTTCAAAGTGAAGGATCTCATCTTGTGGATTGAAGTATTCAGGGTCACAGGTTTCTAAAATTCATCAAAAGCAGAAAGAGAACAGGAAAATACATAGTTATGGTTCATTTTTGTATCCCTGAAATAGTGAGAAATGAGAGGGAGAAACCCATAGGGAGAAAGAGAAGGAAAAAAGGAGGAAGAGGGGATGGGGAGGGTGAAGGAGGGAGGAAGAAAAAGCTGGAAGGCTAGCAGTTGAACACAAATTTGCTAATGAGTTTAGAGAAGACCTATGCTCTTAGGTGTTTCACACTATTTTCAAATAGAATAAAACCCCACTGTCTTTCAGGTGAAAGAAAGGTAAATTTGGGGAAGAATACCAAAGCATGACACATATCGCATATCAGAATGTTCAATTTTATTTTGTGCTGTTTGAGATTGCTAGATATCAAGATTTTTGTTTCTTGGTTTGTGTGTAGATGAAATATATCATCAAAAAGCAAAAGGAAATAAGCTGTGCCTACATAGCATTTATGGTTTTTATTCATCAACTATTAATTATCTACTGTGAGCAATACAATGAGATAGACATCAAGGATATAAATAGGTAAATCTAATGCTCAAATTTTATAATCTACTTAACTGTACAGAGAAACAACTGGATGTCTTTCATCAAAATTTTTAAGATGTGCCACATAGTACACTTTCCATCCTTTAATAGCACTTTTCATGCATCTATGAAGAAGGTAGGGTCTTATTATGCCGACAGGTAAATAAATAGGACCCCACAGACGTTAAATAATCCGACCAGAGTCCCCCGACTAGCTGGGAATTACCCTTGGATTTGTGCATTTGAGAGTCAGATGAAGACAGCATTCACTGCAAGTGTCTGACATGGAGAATATTGTGGTTGTTTCTCAATGCAGAACTATATGGAATAATGTGAAACACACAGCAACTCAAGGAAAGGACAGTTATTGAGTGATGAATCATGAAGGAAAGTCAGGATATAGGCAAGAGGTAAGGCTGGGAAGTTGGTGAGATTCTAGTGGAACTGACAAGCCTTGCTTAGATGTTCAAAAAGACATCGATAATATTAGGGAAGATGGTATCAAAGGACAAGTTCCACAGAAGCGATTCTGAGACAAGTTTCACCTGAAATGATTTACTCAGAAAACTCACAGGAGCAAATGAGTGGAGAAAGAAGGCAAGGAAAAGAAGGAAACCAAGCAAGGCTGTGTTTCAGGGAAAGTTCCAGTCTCCGTCTGCTCCTATGGCACAGCTTGAATTATACCTTTGATCGAGGCAAACCATCTTGGATACCTTCTCTCAGACCTTTCAGTCACTGGCTATATGCTGCCCCAGGGAGATATAAACTCCCAGAGTCTTCTAGTTCTCTGCGAGTATGGCAGAAGCAGATCCAACATCCCAATAGCAGGCATCAGAAAAGTGGTGCAAAGCCTGGGTAAAGCAACAGAAGCTGGAAGGTGGGACACAGAACATGGGCAGAGGCCAGTGATTCCTTCCATAGCTAGTTGTACCCTAAGTATCATGTGCATTTACCAACTCCACATGTGAATGTAATCATTATGCATCACAAACATACAATGGTAAAAATAAAAGCAAAAACAGTGATATTTTAAAGAATTGAACTATTCAAAGACATTGAAACTTTTTAATTGAAAGGCATTAAAATCTCCAGGGGGGGAAAAAGTAGTCTATTAAGAAATGGTGGTTTGGGGCTGGAGATTTAGCTCAGTGGTTCTGCCGCCTGCCTCACAAGCCCAAGGTCCTGAGTTCAATCCCGGTCAACCACATACAATGCTGGGTGTGGAAACTCACGCCCACCAGCAATCAATACCACATACCACAGTGCTGGGCGTGGTGGCTCATGCCTGTAATCCCAGCACTCGGGAGGCAGAGACAGGAGGATTGCTGAGTTCGAGGTTTGCCTGGGCTACATAGTGAGCTCAGGGCCAGCCTGAACTACAAAAGCAAGACCCTGTATCCAAAAAAAAAAAAAAAATGGTGGTTCCACAAGAAGAGATGAAAGGCCTATAAAATTATAAGACATTGGAATATAAGTCAGTATTAAAAATCAGGATTAAAAATTAGCCACTATGGACCAGAGATTTAGCGCAGTGGTTCTGGTGCCTGCCTAGCAAGCACAAGGTCTTGAATTCGATTTCAATCTTGGTAACCACATACAACAATACTGGGCGTGGTGACTCATGCCCACCAGCAATCAGTACCATATACCACAGTTCCTGGCGTGGTGGCTCACATCTGTAATCCCAGCACTGGGGAGGAAGAGGCAGGAGGATTGCTGAGTTCGAGGCTAGCCTAAGCTACACAGTGAGCTCAGGGGCAGCTTGAACAACAAAGTGAGACCCTGTCTCAAAAAAAAAAAAATAGCCACTATGATAACAATTTTCAGAGGAAGGAACCACAACCAAGAAACTTCATCGTTAGCAGAGCTGAACCAGAATCTTCATCATGACTACACTTGATTTTAGCCAAAAGGCTGAGAAACGATTCCATCATGATTCTAAATAAACTGTTCTAATGAGCCTACTGTGTTCCACATTTTGCAATTTTGGAGCAGCATTCTGTTCAAACCAGATGAAGATTAATTACTGAGATTTTAATGTATTAATTATTGTTCGCTGTTCCCTGTTTGTCAGCCTGTTTTTTTTTTTTACCCTGTTTGCAGCTGAGTGTGGCTGAATCCTGATCTCCAAACAGAACCAAGACTCTCAGAAGCAACCCATCTGGACCTGCCCTGTAAATTACCCAGGGGTCCTTTGTGTACTTTTTCAACTTGCAGCCATACCAGAACTAATTTAAAGAGATACAGAAAGCTGACAATAGAAAGGATCCCAGCTTATGACTTTCTTGCTCATCAGCTGAACCAACCATCTTTCCTTGAACCATAAAATGAGCAAGAAATGAATATCTACATTGGTCAGACTTAAGTGATTGTCTGTTATAGCAGTTACCTTAACATGACTAATAAGTAAAAATAATTAGGCAAGCTGCATCAAGTGCTTTTTAACTTTTTAATTGACAAATTATAGTTTTATATTTGTAAGATACAAAATGATATGACTGATGAACACAAGGTAGAATTAATCAAGACAATTCATATATCAATAACTTTAATTTTTGTGATGAGAATATTTGAAGTTTACTCCTTGATTTTGAAATTGGACAACATTTACTGTATCCACCATACTATGTAATATGTCTGAAAGAAGAAAAGGAAGCTTCTCCTCTAATTGAGACCTTTTCCTGCCTCCATTCCCTGGCTTCTGCTAAGTAGCATTTTACACTCTCAGAGAACGAGTGGAATTTGTTCCTGTGTACCTGGCTGGTTTTATTTAGTATAATGCTCCATCCATGCCATTTTAAGGGACAAAAGTCCTCTATTTCAGAATACTATTCTATTTTCTATAGTATATTTTCAAATCTACACATCAATCAGTGGCATTTACAATGTTTCCATTACTTGGCCATCATACATAGAGCACAGTGTAAGCACAAACATAGCTTCCACATGTTAATTTCAAATGTTTGGGGTAAATATCCTTATAGAAGATAGCTGGACTATAAGGCAATTCTATTTTTATTTTCTTGAGGAATCTCTGTTGTCATCTGTGGTGATCACTGCAGAGCAGGGTTCGGAGGCCTGGACAGCGGTGTGAGGCATAGAGTCACCACGCAGACTCCGGGGAAGTTTCAGAGAACACTTCTGCCTTTATTGAGCATTACATATACAGGGAACAGAGAGAGGGTGTGAGTACAGTGTAGTTAGCTCTGACTGGTTGGATAGGATAGCCCAGCTGAAACCTTGTGATGTTCTTCTAAATTGTCTCTGGGTGTATGGGGGAGAGTCCTCAAGGGATCCTGGTGCAGTGATCCACACAGCACAGTCCAATAGCCTGAGGGCCCCGGATGCTGTTGGCATCACCTGTGGTTTCTGCAGCCTTGTGATACCTGCGGGAGCCAGCCTACTAGCCTCCCCAACCCAGGCACCTTTTCTGGGGACCCAGAGTCCTACTGTGTTCTCCTGGACCCTGGGGGGTGGCAAGGATGAGCACCTAATACGGTTAGCTCTTGGACGAGTGAAGGAGTCATGACCAAGGGAGAGGAGGAGTCAGCCCACCAGCTATAGGGAAGTCTCTGCGCATGGGAGAGACTGCTCAATCTCCATCTTCCTATGGCTCTCATAGCAGGCTATGAGATGCACATGCGGCCCACTTAACCCAGCCAGGCTTGAACTTCCCCTTCAGACTTCCGTGCTTTTTACCAAACAAACTACTAATTTATATTCCCATTAGTAGTGTCTAAGGATCATTATTTTCCTATAGTTAAGTATTTTTTGAACCACTCTAAGGAACTAAGCTAATAGAGTAGGACATCCAATGAAGAGGAGGAGGGAGAAGCATGGTCTGGCTGTAAGTATTTCCCTGAATCATAAGAGAGAGAAGATGTGAACACAAGAGAACAGTTGAAGCAATGGAAATTCTTGGAAACAAGGAAAAGCACATTTCTGTCCATTTTAGTTGTGGAAGTCTTCAGAGAAGAGACGATAGTTCACCCAAACTTTGAAGTACCCATCAAGAATCTGAAGGGAGCGGGTAGAGTGAGGGTGCTTCCTACAGTAGGAAGAGCTAAAATAGGACAGAAACAAAGTCATGATGCAGGCATCAGTCCAGGGGGAGCTATGAGACATTAGAACCCCATTTTTGAAAAGTTTGAATTTTAGAGCACATTAGCTGTTGTTGTATAACAGCCTTGAAACTTAGAGGCTTAAAACAATTGTTCATTATTTCCCATAACTGTATGACTTCCCCAAGAGAGACTTCCTGTTTCAGCACAGGGTTGGTTGAGGTCACTTATGTATTTCTGTTGAGCTGCAGGGTCAGCTGCAAACTGGCTTGTCTTAGACAACCTCAGCAAGGGAAAATTGTCTCCAAACTGTTTCTCATTTTCTTCATCATGCTTACCTGGAATTATTTTTATATTGGTAACACAAGAGAAGAAACTGAAAGAGACAAGTACTTTTAAAAGTCTCTGCCGGAATCAAATTTTCTGCTACCTAATTGCAGAAAGCAATCTATGTGATGGAGCCCAGAGTCATTTTGGGAGAGATGTTCCTAGAAAGATGGATGAAAACTTGAGACTCTTAATGTAAGTGATAGGCCATGATTGATATGTAAGCTCAAATGTGCGAACGGTTGTCTCTGAAACTAGAGACCTAAATTCAAATCCCAATTTTGAAATTTGAGTGTGCATTTAATTTCTGTGTGCTTCAGTTTCGTCATATGAAAAACAGGGATAAAATGGCATCTACATCACAGCTTATCAGAAGATCTAAGAAGGTAACATAAATAGAAGAATAAATTGCAGAGCTTAGCATGTTTTCTGTCCCTACAAATGTGAGTTGGTTTTGTTAAGTCAGTGTTTTAGATTTGGAGAAGAGGCAGTGTCTCCTTTTGTGTACCGCAGAGGAGGGGAGAGAGGGATGTGATATATCCTAGCATGAGACTTCCCCAGTCATTATCATTTTCCTTACACTGTCCCTGACTACAATTCTGGCTCCCTTATTAGGTTGGTAGCTTTGTAGACTGTCAAAGCAAAAAATATTCCTGGATGAATTTTAAAAAAAGAAAAAAAATTGTTCCAAGGCTACTGCAATAGGGGAGAAAAGCAAGAACTGAGTCAGAGTTCAGTTCCATTAAAACAAAATATGTGCACGTTCAGACTTATGCTGAAAAAGAAATCGTGGACAGAATCTAGAATCTGAATCAAAAATGTGCCTCAGAGGCTCATTAGTCCCCAACCTGGCACTGTCACAAGTGCAGCCAATCATTGCACTCCTTCATGACAGGAGGTAGTTTCACAATTTAGAAGTTAGGCTGTTCCCCTAGCAGACATACAGGGTAGTGGGAAACCATCTTCCCTAGTGAGTACACTTGAAAGACATCGTTCTCAGGTTGTTGAAAAAGATAGTTTCAGGTTGAAAAACCACCAAGAAGATTTTTTTTTAAATGCCACCGCAAAGGTACAGTGAAAGCATTTACAACTACAAATTATAGGAAGGAAAAGCACTAAGAAAGGAAAGATCAGGGGTAATACCTAAGTGGAAGCTTACATAAAGTTTAGTCCAGCTGAGGGGACAGTAAGTCTCCTCTAGGATTCTCTGTGCTGAGCTACATCCATACTCAAAATGCAAGGTTCCGTGGTTAGCCTCTCAGTAACTTTTTATTTAACAATATTTCTGGCAGGATTTTAAGCCTGTGGTGAGTTACTACTTTAGACACTATAAACAGTGCCCCAGTGAATGTTCAAAATGCTGACTTCATGGCTGCAGTTCCTGTAAAGCAAAAGTTTTACGTGAATCAAGAGAAGGACATTGAATATGTTTAGAGCAAACAACATTAATTGAAGCAATGAGACAAGGGAAAGGGAGGCATTTTGAACTTCTGTAAGATATTTTGATAGTATCATGCAACTATACATTCTTTTCTCAGAATAGTATGTTTCTCGGAACAAATTTTTACTAGGTTCTGGTGGTACAGATGGTGGAATAAAGTGTGAGTCCCTTGGGCTGCTAAGAAATCAGGAGAGTTGGGAACTGCAATAAAACACAAGGAAGGAAAACCTATCTAGATGGTAAATGAGGAAAGGGGAGCAAGAATAACACTAATCATAATAATTGGGAAAGCAGGATTAGAAACTAAAAATTCTCATGTCCATGCCAGGGCACATCTGTCTATGCTAAATGTGTGAATGTTGTCAAACTATCTTGAGTGCAAGACTGGGGCAAATGAGAATTTATTATTACTATAAGAATTAGTTCTTGCTCTTTGAAAATTATCCTTAGCTGAAATTTTTCATTGCAGAAAAATAAAGTAACACATCATTTGGGGATTGAAGTTAGAAATTTGAACACTGGACACTGGACCTTCTTACTGAGTGATAAGAGGCAAAGGAAGCACTGTAAACTAGTTGGTTCATCCACAATGGGAATGAATCATTTTATATCCTGAAGGATTCTGCTGTGAGTTAAATTAATCACCTGGGCACAGAATAATGAGTCATAGCTACTAAGCTTAGTTGTCAATACCACTGAAGTACTAATAAAATGTTCCCTGAGTGGATCTTCTTGGGGGGTGCTGCTTAACCTGTGAGTGCGGTGTGCCTGCTTATGTCCCTCCATACTCCAAATGAGAACTGCAGTTGGGGTGACATATATGGTGAAGTTCAGAGTCAGCAACTGGAAATCCACAAAGTTGATTGTACGTGTAACAACATACTGATTCTTTTCATTATTGACTGCAGTGTACCATATGAAAATTGTGTGTGCAGGTTAAGTAGACCAGTCCAAAAACAGTTAATGGTGGTTTGTCGCAAAAAAGGGTGAAACAGGGATCAGTTTAGACTGCTGTCCACTTGTGGCTCAGTGGGCTCAGCAGAACCCAGGGACGTTTACTGTGGCATTTGTGTGTTTTTGTTGGACTATGCAGCAGGCCACAGAGAATAAAGAAGTGCGCTTTTGGCTTTGTAAAAGGGTTTCTTGCCTGAATCCCCTGAGACTGGCTTTGATAATCACTGCTCCTATTTTCCTTGAAAAGAAATTAGTACTGTTGTTTTTTGGCCCATCTTTCCTCTTTGTTATTTCTAGTTTGGAAATGTTCTATTAAGTCATATGCAAAAAGGTTTTACCCTAGGGCTGATGGGCTACAATGAAGGCATGGAACACAGCTGAATTAAACTCATTTTTACATTCAGAATGTCTGCATGGCAACCCCTGAAGTCAAATTTCAAAATCTTCAGATTTTGTTAACAGCTTGAGGGCAACTCCATTAATAAAAGCTCCTTATCTGTATGCTCCATAAAGTTCACAGCTATGGTTCTCAAACATTAAGACATGTACAGTTTATGAAGACTCCTGACAAAAGTTCAGACTTATTGGAGGTGGTGGTGACATTGAACATGAATTCTGATTTACCTATGAAGATTCTGCTGGAGGCTGACCTTGAAGATTTGGCCCTAATTAACTATCAACATCTTTAGAAGTGTCCATCTGTGGTTTATCATTCTGCTCCTTTGCTGGTGTAATCTTAATCTGCACATTAAAATATCTAAATTCTGTGATCTGTAGCTCTTGCTAAAAATGCAAAATCAGCAGTAAGAAAGAACAAGCCATGGTTAAGTGAACCTACGTAGATCAGTTGTACAGATAGTATATTTTGTTGAGTGAAAGAAAGGACACACAGAAGACTTCATACTGCGTGCACACATCCATTTAGATGAAGTTCAAGAACAGGTAAAAGTAATAACCGATGACTCAAAGCATCATCTCTGATTGAGTGTATAAGGAGCTAATGAAGTCTTATTGGCTGTTCAAATGATCTGTGTTCTGATCTGAGTGGTCATTACATGGGTTCCATAAACATTGAAAAGAATCGTAGAGCTATATGCTTAAGATTTCTACTTCATACACATTACTCTACGCATTTTCTACCCCAATTTAATTTCACTCAGATGGAGACATTACCCACATACATGCTGAGAAACTTCAACCAGGTAAATACTTATCAGTAATGACTGTTTTCTGCTACTGTCTTCTGATGAGTCAAGTTTACAAATAATCAGAATATTCTCACATCCTTCATTCACCCACATCACGCACTGGCCGGTAATATTTAAAATTAGACTCTCATTTTAAAGTTTAAATTTTTTTCAAAGCATATTACATACCTGGAGAAGATAATCATTTGCCATTAGTTTGTAAGCATAAAATAAAAGAAATTTAGAAATAGCCTAACTTAGTGACACTTAAACCTGCTACATCACTAAATGTCTGTGAAGTTCACAAATACTTCCACATTTGCAGATCTCACTGTACATCATTTTGACTCCTTACTTTACTTGAGGTTTTTGTCTAGGTGGTCAGCTCCTCTCTTACTTAAAAACTTCTTCTGTGCCTAACTCTCTGGGTACCACACAGGTCATCTGATAAGTATTGTACAATAAACATATAAATTATCTCCCATTACCTGACCCAGAGCTTTCTCATTTCTAATCTTCTTCTTCTCAGCAAATGTTCAGGCCAAAAATCTTGGCACTACCATTCGTTCTTCCATTTCTTAGGTCTAACAAATCCCAAAACTGTACTGCTCATTATTCAAAATATATACAGAACCTAATCACACCTCACCTCTTTTATTGTTGGTGCCTTTATCATCTCTCACCTAAGTGACTGAAAATGTCTTCTTGTTAAGTCTCCTCGCCTCCCTTCCTTGCAGTGACCACCCCTGCTGAGACAGTTACATGGTCAGATCAGCTTACTTCCTTGCTCAGGTTTTCTGGTGGTTTCTCTCTCTGAGTAAGAGGCAGTGTTTGAAGGTCACCACAATGCCCTAGAAAACTCACCTTCGGTGACACCTTGGTTGCTCCGCTCCTTCTCTGTTCACTCCTGTTCAGCTCTCTTTTCCAGCCACATGGTTTCCTTGCTTCTGGGCATCATTGCTTCAGACCTACCATCTCTAGGCATCAACCCTGCTGAAACCTGTGTAGCATGTGCATCCCCACCCTTCATCTTTTCCCCAACATCTCTACTCACTGCAGCTAAGTTTGTAACTTCCAGTTCCAAGTCTTTTCCCCATTTTTTGCTTGCTTTTTCTTATTTTTCTCTAACATTGCTACCAAGTTATTTGCTCTTCCCACTAGTATGTGCATTTTATGAGACCAGAGTTTTGCAGGTGTATTTATCATTATTATCTCGTCAGCCTATACAGCAATTCCAGGCACATAGTAGGAACTCAATAAACATCCATTCATGGAATGAATAGTTAAATGAATACAGGCATTTTGAGTTTTTGTCTCAATTGAACACTACTTAACATAAAAACTGATTGTAGATTAGCTTCTTGTTTGTTTAAGCAATCACATCTCACTTTTGATATATACCATGCTTATGATCAATTTCCATCCCAGATCTCTTTAATATGAACTTCTGCCAAGCCAGGAGTTCCCTATTGTGTATTCACAGAATTATTTTTAAATTCCCACACATAGCCCTTTATAAGCTTCATCTTGTTATTTTAAACTCAACAGCTCAAGTGTGCCAAGAGATAATTCTGGATCTTGATTTTGACATATCGTATATTAACATTGTCTTTTAGCTATGATGAATGGTTATATTTGACTTCATTTAAGTTGATTATAATGTTTAATCAGACACAGCAAATTAAAAGGCCCTTTGGGCTATCATAAGAGAAGTTAGTGCAGATTGCGTTTTCCAAAAATAGTTTCTCCAAATATATGCTCTTTTTACACAGTAATGATAAAACCTATCCATTGACAGACTGAATCTAAGTCCTTTTCCCTTGAGCCTGAACAGAACTTTCCAGCTGCCTAAATCAATAAAGTGTAGAAGAAGTAACTCTATGTGACTTTTGTAGCTAACTTAGTAGTGATATTCTTCCTTTTTGCCTCTGTCCTTTTTGGATCATGCACTTTGAGACCATGAGCTGATAAGTTATAAAGCTCAACTAGACTTTGGCCTACATGCTGGCCTTAATCACATGGAAAGCTCAACTATACAGAAGGATTAAGCCTGAGGGATTCAGACATGAGAGACCTCCCCACCCCCCAGCTGTTTCCATCTCTGCAGCCTGGGCACCAGACAGGGAGTGAAAATAGCATGATTAGTGTACCATCAACCATCTGCTTGCAACACAGTGAAAAACTATGAACCAAATCCACCCAACTGAGTCAGTCCCAAACCCCTGACCCACAGGAGTAGGAAAAGTAATAAAAAGTTATAATACCTTTAGGCTGCTAAATTTTGGGATTTTCTGGTTATAGCAATAGTGACTAACTCCTTTGTGTAGCTATAGGTACATGGTTGATATTCTGTCACGGGCAGTGATTGATTCTACTAAATCGGGTCTTGGATGCTGTATGTCAGAAATTCAGGTGGTGAGAAAGCTTAACTGGTTCTGTGCAAAGACTACATTGTCTTGTGTAGTAAATCTTCAAACCTTGGACTCCTTGGAATTAATGAGAAAGCTGGTATAGGAGAGGAGAGGGGAAGATGACTGTACAATAAGAGTTTAGAAATTGGGAAAAGAATAAAGATAGGATGTGATATATAGTTTGCTTAGAGGGGGCCTGATTTGTCATTTTTTGAAGGGAATTTGAAGAAACAATTGCCTCTGCATAGTGTTGAACTCTGTACAAATTCTATTTTCCAATCTCTCTGATGGTCACTTGTCTTAAGTCTGATATACCAATGGAAACACAATATTCTAATAAATTTTGAGCTCTAAGGCAAAACGTTACCTCTTAATAACTTTGCCTCTAATTTATATTCTCACATTTAAGTGAAAAATAGCAAAGCCCAAACGCTTTCATTTACTCTGGTAATGTTTCATGTACTATACCCTTTGCATCCTTTCAATTGATTTTTTTCTTGCCTTTCCTTTGGTTGTAGTCAACCTCACTTTATTTAAAGAAAATTCTATTTCAAGTTTTGCATTTAAAGAAAGTATTTGCTGTACTTCTGTGCCTTTGTCATTTAGCTGTCACAACATCAATATTTTAAAGTGATTTTGTTCATATTAATCAGTTTCTCAAGCAGAACTACAGATCTTAGTTTGTGCTCTTCAAGAACAGACAATTTATTCTTGATTTTTTTCAACTTCTTTATGGCAGTTCTCTGAATCATTTTAATTATAATTTCAGAAATTTTAACTGTTAGACATTTATTTAACAGGTATGGTATATAGAATAAGAAAAGCTAGTCACAAATGATTGTAATTGGCTTATATTTGACTAGTAGTAAGGGGATAATTCTTCTTATTCACCCTTTATGTAGAGTCTGACCATGCACACAAGTATCAGTAACAAAAGAAGATACCTGTTACCCGTGGCACTTATATATTGAAAAATTAATTTCATATTAAAATAATAGTTGCTTTTTCTATAGTTCTGAGTTCAAAATGTAATCTTCTGTTAAGAATCTGAATGAAGCTATTGGACACTTTAAGAGAGGTCAGCAATGAGGTGATTATAGTAGCTTCTGTCCAGTCAGTTGCCTAGTCAAAGATGGGGCTTATTCCTTACTCCTAAAGACTAAAAGTGGAATGTGCTTCCAAAAGAAAGCAGGAAGTGAAAGGAAAAGTGTAGGTCCTAGCAAGTTGTATTTTATAGAAACAATTCCCATACCTATATGACATGTCTCAATAAATATTCTACACTGTTGACCTATCTGATTACCAACTCCTCTTCCTGTGGGAAGAAATAAGCAATAATATGGAGAACTATCAGAAACTCCTGTTTAGACATTTCCCTGCATGATGAGAAAGGGAAAAAAAATACTTTAGGGTAGGACAAAACAACTACTTCAGAAATTTGGCATAGTATTGTTCACATGCACAGTCTTTTTTTAGACTTCTATTTTGCCTGAGTCATGTTTCACAGAGAATTTCAATACTTGACTTTGATTGTGAAAGACCCTTTAAGACAAATATAACAAGCCATCTTAAGAGTTAATATTTTAAAGCAGTAATCACTTTGTCTCTTGAGAGGCTGCAGGTTAATTGCTGATCTTGACTGGAAGCATTTATTCAGCAGCCACCTGGTGGGTCACCTGGAGGCTGGCTGGCCTCAGGTACGGTGACATTGAACTTCCATGTATCTTGCCAATCTCTCCAGCAGACCATGTGGACAGAGTCTCATGTTTATTGCAGAGAAGTAAGGACAAAGGCTGTGTCCAGGCACTAAATTTCTTCTTGATCCTTTGACTGAAACAAATCATTCAAAAAGCCCATATTCACAGCAGGAAAAGAACATACATTATAGCAGAAAAGAATTAGCAATCCTGTTAATTTGTGTTATGAATCCAATCAAGAGAAATCATGGAGCAGGGGAGTCTAATATCATCTTAATTCTTATATCACTTCCATAAAATTTCGTGTGGCAATGGCAACATTCTATATCTACATTTCATGTCTTTGTAGCTTGCAATATAGTAGTCATTATTTCTAGTATTTTACTTTAAATCAAAGAGTGAAAATTTTGCTGAGAAATTCCTGTAATAGGTCAAAATGTTTTATCAATTTGATATATCCAAGGCATTTTTTTTTTTTTTGCCTTGCTGGTAACTAACTTAAATTCATTAGTCCACCTCAGTCCTTTTACTTTTTGAGTGACTTTTCAGCCACCTATACTAGTAGAGGAGGTGACATGTTTCCTTCTCATAGACCACTGAAAAATCACAATAAAATCAAATCTCAGTCCTATGTCTGGCTCATTTACTTTTTCTGTCTCTTTATAAGATGACTTTTTATTTTAGATTAATTAAAATAAAATTATGAATAAGCATGATTTCTACATTTAACTAGATGCTTTGTCTATTTCATTATTTTTCTGACAAAGAGATGGTGGCAGAAAAATAGAAAAGGGGTGACATACCCATAAGAGGCAGTATGCACCTGTGATGCACTAACCACTTCATCTTGGAAGTCATGAGCCACTCCTTCTGAGCAGTCTTTGTATGAAGGAAATCCTAAAGACAATCACGGCTGCTCATCAGATTTTGGGGACAAGAAATAAGCTTCATAATTTTATGAGAAAGTGGAAGGTTCTGAAAATCATGTTAGATAAAAATACTGCCAAGGTCTTTTCTGAAAGTAGTTTATAGATACCAAACATCACTAAACCTTCACAATTTTGTTTAGAAATTCTGGGGATCCAAGTAACCATTGGTGGAGATATTATATATCTTTGTCCATCATCCCCATTCTGTGATGCTAATGTTAACTACATTTTTCTTTATTTAATTTTTTCTTAAAGTTTGGATGTAATTGACTTTTTGTTTTATTTTGTTTTTCTATTAACTTAAATGGTACATTTTAGATATACATTATGATCACATTTGTAACACTGAGAATTTGTACCTGTTATGATATATCTTGGTTCTTATTTTTCCTCATTCTTATACCATCCCTTCCACCACCACAACCCTTCCTATTAACAAAAACTTTGGTGTTTCCACTTTTTCTTCTTTTCTCATATTTTTCTTTTCTTCTTTTCTTTCTCCCACCCTCCCCCTCTACTTCCTTTGCCATTCTGTGCCATTTTTTCCTACTTTCTTTCTACTTTACCTTTTATGTTCCTTATTTACTCTTTGAGTTTCTTACAGCAGAGAAACTGTGTGGTATTTACATATATGCCCTGTTTATTTCACTTAAGTGTATGGCCTCAGTGTTCATCCATTTAGCTATGTCTCTAGTTTATCATTACTTATGAGTGAGTAGTACTCAATTTTATTTTTAAAAAAACACATCTACTTTATCAAGTAACCAGCTGACAGGCATTTGGGTTTTTCCCAAGACTTAGCTATTACAAACTGTGCTGCTAAAGACATGGGTGCACATATATCACTGTGGTATGATGATTTTAATTCGTTTTGAAAGATACCCAGTGGGTGAATAGCTTAGTCAAATGGGACTTCTAATCCAACTTCTTTGAAGAATCTTTGCACTGATTTCCATAGTGGTTACACCAGTTTAAACTTCCACCAACAGTGGAAAAGGGTTCTTTTGTCCTCAAATCCCTACTGGCATTTGTTATTGGGTGTTGTCTGTACAAAAGCTATTATTTCTAGAGTGAGATGGAATCAGATGGAATTTCATCTATTCTTGAATTAAAGATTTTAAACATTTTTCATATGTTATTAGCTACTTCTAATTCTTTTTTTTTTTTTTTGAGACTGGGTTTCGCTTTGTAGTTCAGGCTGGCTCTGAGCTCACTATGTAGCCCAGGCAAGCCTCAAACTCAGCAATCCTCCTGCCTCTGCCTCCCAAAAGCTGGGATTACAAGCGTGAGCCACCACGCCCAGCGCTACTTCTAATTCTTAACCTGAGAAATATCTATGTATTTCTGATACACGTTTTGAATTGGGTCTTAAAATATGGGGGGTTATGATTTCCTTCCTTTGTTTGATAAGATTGGCTAAGAGGTTGTCAATTTTATTTATTCTTTAAAAAAAGCCAACTCTTGTTGATTTTTGTATCATTCTTTTAGTTTCCATTGCATTAATTTCAGCTCTAATCCTTATAATTTCCTCCCTTGTACAAGCTTTGGATTTGTCTTACTGTTCTTTTTTTTAGTAGTTTAAGGTTCAGCATTGAGTTGTTTTAGAGTTTTTAATTTTCTGACTGATGAATCTGTTTCATGGTTTCCCTTTTTCTGATGCTGGGTTTTCATATCTTCCATCTTGGTTCTGAGCTCCTTCATATTTCTGTTTCTGAGCATGACTTCTATTTTGGTCACCATCTGGGAGATTATTTCTCCTCTGATTTTTTTCTAGAGCTTCCCTCACTTCTTTTGTCACTTCTTGTGTTATCATTTCTCGTTACTCTGGTAGTTGTTGAATTTTTCCAACTCATTGTCCCCAGATCTTGTCTTTGATGACTTGGAGGACTGAGTTTGCATCTAGTTTAAGTGTCTTCTCTGTTTTGTTGTTATTGATAGTTTCTGTTTGATTTATGTGTTGATACTTCTATATTGCTTATCGTATCTTTATTTTCAGTATTTATAACCTTAGGAGATGGTTATTTCTAAGAGATATTTCGAGGTATAGCTTATTTTGAGTTTTCTGTCTGTGATGAACCTTAGGCAATCTCAGTTTTGGTGTACTAAAAAACACCATTGATTAGAAGAAACACATCACTTTGCTCCAGGTAATACAGTCAGCATCAGCCATATTATCAAGGACAGATTAGATAATCATAAATTGTGGTAGCTATTATTCTGTCCCCTTTAACTTCATGAACTAGATTAAAATCCAGAAATAACCAGAAATATGTTTGTAGTAAATAGGCCCTTCAGTAGAGTGAATTTCCCCCTTGGGATGAACACTTAGGAGAGCTGGGGATTAGAGAGATAGAAAGAAAAGGAAAGGTTAGAAATGAGCCTGGAGGACACAGGGGGATCATGGAAACTTCAGGAAACTGGCAAATACAGGAGGAAAAAGAGAAGGAAGGAACAGAAATAAGAATAGAGCAACCTAACAACAAGAGGAAAAGTGGAAACTATTTGGTTTCCTATAAAAACAAGAGCAATTGTTAAAAAAGAAAAAAATTGTACAGACAGAGGGAAAAAGAATGCAAAATGAAGAAGAAAGGAGAGGAAAGAAGAAGAAAAATCCAAGCAAAACAAAAACCATCGCAACAAAATAGAGAAATATGAAAACAAACTCAAAAATGTCCAGAGTGTGTCTCTGCTGTCACTGATAGAGAACATAGAAACCAACATGCAAGAAAAGTTGATTAGTCATAGAGGCTGGCCTAATTTCACTGAGATTGAGGCTGCATTCTGGCTTCTTGGCCCCTGTGGGGCTCCCTGGCTTCCTGTGCACAAGGTTCTTGTGAGGTTCAAGCCACCCTTTGCCTGAAAGGAGACCGGATTCCTGGGAGGCCTGGTCCCACCAGTTTACCAATGGCGTAGTCCATGGACTTTCTTCAGTTTCCCAGTGGGCTTCATTTTTCATCAACAAGTCTCAGAGAGTTTCTCTTTCTGCTTTTTACCACTGTTCTATATTCTCAAACTCCCAACAGTGACTGTTATGGCCCTGGCATCTGTATCATGCTGATCTGGATCCTTACATGGTGGCAGCACATCTTTGCAGTGAGCACCCCATGGCGCAGTCATTCTGGCTGGTGAGGTGACTTTCTTACATCATGGTCTGCCCTCACTTATACACTTTTGTCAGTGAACTTGTCTGAGGGCGTACATAGCCTGCACTGCAGTCAATAAAGACTCCATGTACACTCCCAAGTGATTTCTTCAGTGCTATTAAGGTCTAAGTGACAAAGTTGTTCTTATTAAAGGTATATAATTTGATGATGCACATACTTAAGCACTGTGAAAAGACTGCACCAATCAAGATCTTCAACATATCCATCACCTCATATCTTTCCTTTTGTCTATATCAGTAACAAGGATACTTAGGTATCTTTAGTAAATATTATTATCTAAATCATCTTATAACTTTTACCAACATCTTCCCATATTCCTCTCCTTTGTAGAAGAAAATAGTCTTCTACATTTTTGTGTGTCTATTTGACTGTTTTAGATTCCACATTTAAGTAACACAGTGCATATTTGTATCTTGTGCCAAGTTTATTTGACTTTTTGCAATGTCTCCCAAGTTCATCCATTTATCACAAATGGAGAGATTCCTTTATTTCTTTAAAGGCCAAATAATATTCTCATAATATGTATCATATATATATATACATATACATATATATATATATATGTATGTATACACACACAATTTTTTCACTGTTCATCATCAGTTGATGGACTGTTAGGTTGATTCCACATCTGACTTGCAGCTATTTCCAGGAGTCAGTGATTTCTTTTGGAAACAACCAGATTTAAGTGCCTTAATACTGGTACTTTCCATAAAATATTCACCTAAGACAAATGCAATAGACTGCAACTAAACATATAATGGGCTCTGGTAACCAGTAATCTTTTTCCTAATCTGATAAATGCTAATTGTTTATGAATCTGGCATAAGGTACTCTTCTTAGCTGAGAAGAGTACAGGATCTTCTCTGTTCTATACCCTGTGCATTCAAAGTAATCAAGGGCTCTCACTTATTTTTACCTAATTAAAAATACTTTAATTATCATTAATGTCACCAAGGAAAATTCATTTTTAAAATCCATTGTGATCATTAAGAAAATTACTAATCTCACTGAAGTAAATTAATTTCTGCCATCAATTATGCTAATTATCAAAACCTTATGCACTGTTCTGAGATCAGCA
The DNA here is from genome assembly GCA_004025085.1 of Thryonomys swinderianus. Classification (NCBI taxonomy): domain Eukaryota; kingdom Metazoa; phylum Chordata; class Mammalia; order Rodentia; family Thryonomyidae; genus Thryonomys; species Thryonomys swinderianus. The sequence continues at coordinate 28,248 of PVIC010004796.1, read as the reverse complement.
ATACTGAACTCACCTGTAGTAATCACTCTTAGTAAGTGACAGTTGATGGAGTCCTAACAACTAGCTGGCAGATAGATTACATTTCATCACATCTCCCTGTTCCAATGGCCTGGATTAAAATGAATGCACATCTGTATATATATATTTTTTTATTCTGAAGTATTTTGGTTCTTTGTTTTTTGTTTGTTTTGCTACAGGGTCTCACTGTATTTCAGGCTGACCCTGAACTCACTGTGTAGTCCAGGCAAGTCTCGAACTCAGAGCAGTCCTCCTGCCTCTGCCTCCTGAGTGCTGGGATTACAGATGTGAGTCCCCATGCCAGGCACTGTGGTATGTGGCACTGGGGATCAAACTTGAGACCCTAACCTTCTAAAGCAGATGACAACCACTGAGCTAAATTGCTAGTTCTATGCTGAAGTATTTTAAACTTCAGACTATTTAACCTAATTTTAATGTAAAATTCATACTAGTGCATTTAGGTGTAAATTAAAATTATGAAAAACATTCATTTTTTAAAAGTCTATTCTTTTGTTGAAGTTTTTCTAACAATTTTTAGTTTTAAAAGATGCAATTTGTAGTTTTAAACATGAAATATTGTTACTTAGAAATTTTAAACTTTATTAATATGTGATAATTTTTATAAAAGTTATAGGGAAAATATTTCTTTAGTTGAGAAATTATAGTATTCTTCCTACTACATATTATATTAAACTCTTTACCTATTAATTTACCTCTTGTATTTTTGAGCAAACAAAAGCTGTTTTATTTAAATGATTCTTCTTTGATTATAATTTTTCCATTCCATATTTAAGTTTTAATTTGTCATTTGGTGAGCTGTTATTTTATGCATGGAATTTTATAACTGTTAAATTTATATCACAACTGTATATTTTAACAATAAAGCCTGACATTTTAATTTGAATCATGTTTCATTCAGTAGGAATATAAACTTTTGGTAATTTAGTATTAATATATTCAGAAAGGTTACAGGATTGATATAATTTCTGAACATTTATGTGGTTAAGACATTATTTCCTACCTTTCTAGAAATAGTGATTTGAGTATAATTATGCATTCTAAAACTTCACAATTTTTTTCTAGAATCTACTCTATTATCAGCTAGCACTTTTTTCTAAAGGTAATTTGTGTTTTCTTACCTTATTATTAATGAATTATTTTTGTAGTCTACCAATTCAAAAATGTATGCAACAGTTGTCTAGTTGAGGATATTTTTCTCATTGGTTTTTTATGTTGCTGTAGGAAATGTGACTTTGTTAAAACAGCAGGTCTATACTTTCTTGGTCTCTGTAAAATTAATATCTGTATTGCTCTGGCTCTGATTTTTCTTTGTTTTGTCTCATCAGATATATTCTAACTCTTAAATGAGGTATTTATTCTTTAGTTATATGTATATAATTTCTATAACTTGTTTTCATCTTTTCCCATGAAGTTTTGGAGGAAAAAAAAAGAAAGCTTTCAATTCTCTCCTTCATATCTTTCTCTGTTCCATGACAGACTGGACTTCCAATGATGTTGAATCTGCTTTTCCTTACTTCTGTGAGAATTTCTGTTGGAGGCTGCAGCAGCAGTGCCTTTAAAATCCTTACCTTCTTCTCATTCACCTCTGTATCATCCACTGTTTTGTGCCTAACACTAAGATTCTACATTCATCTTTGTATTATTTCTAATGGCTTTTTTTCGTACAGATTAAGATTTACTTTCTGAATCAATAAGGATTCAGTTACTCAGTGAGTAATTATTTGCTAAATATCTGTCTCATAAAGTGGCTAGCACAGCGGTGCTAGGACTCAGAGGTTGAGGTCTGCACTGAGGAACTCTGGCCCATGTATGCTGTGATTATATCCTGCCTTCTTATGATACCACTGCATGAGATTCAGGCCCAGGATCTGCACCTGGGTACTAACTAGCACAGTAACATTGGGACTGGGACCTGGACCTGGGTGAGAGCTGCACTGAGAGTATCTGGCCCATCTACATAGTGATTACTCTCTGACTTCTCACAGGACCATTGCACAAGATTCTGGCACAGAGTCTGCATCCACACAGTCATTGCTGGGGTTTGCTGGGGCAGACACAGAGACCTAAGAGTCAGTGATATCAGGAAGACAACCCAGTAATAAATCACTTCTTAAGAGTTCAAAATATTAGCAACAAAGATACTTGCAACAAGCAAGAATATAGACATTAGTGCAGAAATTAAATAGAAACACTAATAATAGCAAAATAAATAAAAATGAGAAAAATACCAAATAAGGCCCAAATCTAGAATACCTAAATCTCCAAAGGTAAAATTAGGGACCAAAGAACTGGACCACCATGAAACACAACAACCTGAACTCCCTGAACTGGCAACAAAAGAGGATCTGGAAAAAAATGAAATTGGAAAAAAATCCCTCAGATAACAACACAGATTATGATCAGAGTAAATGACACAGATTAAAAAGTAAAGGAAGTGTGGGTGGGTAGGGATATGGGTAAAAATGAGAATTGATGTGTGTTGTATATTGGTACAAATTCCCTGATATTATGTGTGATTGTGAGATGTATATAAATTGTACCAATAAAGGATTTTTTTAAAAAAGTAGAAGCCCTCAGGAACACGATGAAATCCCAGCATAGAAAACACATGGAATACAATGAACAGATTCAAACACATATTCAAGAGATTAAAAATTCCCCTGAAAGCTTATGTAGTAGGGCTAGTAAATCCAAAGGCAGAATTTTACACATAGAAGATAAGATTGCAGTCAGTGACAAGGGAAGGAAAGATTTCTTAAAAATAGTAAGGAATTCGGAGAAGTCAGTCCAGCAGCTGTTAGATTATGTGAAGAGCAACTTAAAATGATTGGAGTCAACAAAGAAACAGGACATAGTGCAAAAGGACATTTTTACAAAAGCAATTTATAGATGTAATGGCAGAGAACTTCCCAAACAGGAGAAAATAATTGATACACAGATAAGTGAGGCATATAGGCATCCACCTAACAGTAATTAAAAAAAAAAACCTAAATACATGGTAGTAATAATACCAGAATTGCACCAGAAGAACAAAATATTGAAGCAGTTAGATAAAAGAAACAAATCACATGTAAAGGAAAGTCCATCAGAATTACAGCAGACTTTCCAATGCAAACTCTCAAATCAAGGAGAGCCTACAGTGAAATATTTCAAACTCTAAAAGAAACCTCCAATGTCGATTGATGTTTCCTGCAAAACTATCTTTCAGAATTGTTGGGGAAATTATATATTTCCACGACAAAGAACACCTGAGAAACCTCATAAACATCAAGGCTGCATTACAAAAAATTCTGAACAATATCCTAGAAAAAGACAGCAAGGTTCACAACTCCATAAGGCCTAAAAGAATGAAGCCACTAGCCAAAACAAGAATTTGATTGGCAGGGGAAAAATAACAAAGAAACAACTACAGAAAAATACCATGATAATTATAAGTCAATACATATCAGTTATGACCATCCGTGTTAACAGCCTTAATTCAGCAATTAAAAGAAGTAGATTGGCAAAATGGATCAGAATGGATCCAACATTATGCTATATCCAAGAAGCACACTTCATTCAAAAAACAAATCCATAGAATGAGAATAAAAGGATACAAAACAATTCTCCTAGCAATAGGAATCCGCGTAGAAAAAGGAGTGAGTATGATATTTGCAGACAAAGTTTATTTCAAACCAAAACTAATTAAAAGAGAAAAAGAAGGCCATTACATTCTTGCACAGAGATCAATCCAAGAGGAAGAACTGATAGCCAGCCATAAATACATAAGCACCAAGTGTTAGCACACCCAATTATATAAAAAAATATTAATGGACATGAAAAGCCAATTAAGCACTAATACAACAGTAGTGGGGAACAACACCCCATTGTCACAGACAGATCACTAGACAAAAATTCAATAATGACATGCTAGAACTGAACCAAACTTTTGAATAAATTATCTTAATAGATGTCTACAGAGTATTCTTCTCCACAAAATCAGAATACACTTTCTTCTCAGCTGCACATGTGTCATTCTCCAAAATCGACCACATGTTAGTTAATAGAACTTGTTTAAGTAAATGCAAAGAAATTGAAGTCATCACACCATAGTGGCTTGAAATTGGAGATCCAAATCAAGAGAAATTCGAGGAACTTCATAGACACATGGAAATTGAATAACACTCTCCAGAACAACCAGTGGATCACAAATGAAATTAAAGAAGAAATCAGATAGCTTCTACAGTTAAATGATAATGCCAGTACAACATCAAGAATCAGTGGTACACAATTAAATCAGTGTTATGATGAAAATTCTAGCAGTAAATGCCCACACCAGGAAAACAGAGCAAACTCAAATAAAGAACCTAATGTTAAACCTCAGTTTTCTTGAAAAAAAAAAAAAAAGGCAAGACAAAACCAAAGTTATACAGAGGAGGAAATTATAAGGATCAGAGGAGAAATAAATGCAATGGAGTCTAAGAAAATGATTCAAAAAATCAGTGAAATGAAGAGTTGATTGTTTGAAAGAATAAAAATTGATCAACTCTTAGCCAATCTTGTCCAAAAAAAGAACATAAAGGTCCAAATCCATGCAATTATGAATGAAAAAAGGGAAACACAAGAGATCCAGTAGCAATCCAGAGGATAGTCAACACTTACTTCAGAAACCTATACTCCAATAAAAAGGCAAACAGAAAAAAATGAACAGATTCCTAGATACATACGAACTTCCAAAGGTGAACAAAGAAGATATAACAATGTTAAACAGTTCCAGTATCAATCACTGAAATTGAAAATATAATTAAAAACCTACTAACAACAAAAAATTCTGGTCTTGATGTCTTTGCTGCCAAATTCTGTGAGATATTTAAAGAAGAGCTAATGCCACTATTTTCCAAACTCTTTACTGAAACTTAAAGGGAAGCAAGACTCCCAAATTCATTCCTTGTAACAACTGTTACCTTGATTCTAAAGCAGAGAAAGACCCAACCAAAAAAGAAAACCATAGGCCAATCTCTGTAATGAAAAGTGATGCAAAAATTTCCAGTGAGGTACTGGCAAACAGAATACAGGGGATCATCAAGAGGATCATATACCCGGCCAAGTTGGATTCATCCCATGGTTCAATATACTTCAAATTGATAAATGTAATACACTATATTAATAGACTGAAGGACAAAAAACACATCTCAATAGATGCAGAAAAAGTGTTTGACAAAATACAACACACATTCATGATTAAAACTCTTCAGAAAATTGGAGAGTTGATGGCCTTTATCTAAACCTATCTAAAGCTATTTATGCAAAACCAGCAGCCAGCATAATATGAGTCAAAAAAACCTTTCAGGCTAAAATCAAGAATAAGACAAGGATATCCAGTATCACTAGTCCTGTTCAATATAGGTCTTGAAACATTAGCCACAGCAATTAGACCAGAAAAAGAAAAAAAGGAATAAAGATAGGAAAGGAAGAAGTTATATAGGAAAGGAAGAACTGTCATTATTTGCTGATGACTTGATACTCTATGTAGATGATTCCAAAAACTCAGCCAAACAACTGCTTGATTTAATTAACAGCACAATAGCTGGGCACAAGGTTAATATCCCAAAATCAAAAACCTTCCAATACACAAGAAATAGACTCACTGAGAGACAAATAGAGGAAACAATTTCTTTCACAATAGCAGTCCCCCAAAAATGAAATATCTAGGAATGAATCTAACAAAGGGAGTGAAAGACCTCTTCTCTGAAAACTACAGCACTCTAGAAAAGGAGATCAAAGAGGGTGTCAGAAAAAGGGAAGATACCTTGTTCCTGTGTAGGAAGAACCAATATTATCAAAATGGCTATAATTCCACAACTACTATATAGATTAAATGTAATCCCAATAGAATATTTCACAGAGCTAGAGAAAATAATCCAAAAATTTGTCTCGTACCGGAAGAGACCTAGAGTAGAAAAACAATTCTAGGCAACAAGATCATGGCAGGGGGATATCACAATCTCCAACCTGAAATTATAAAGTCACTGTTAAAAACAGCATGGTACTGAAAAATAAACAGACCCATGGATCAGTAGAACAGATTAGAAGATGCACAAACAAGTCCAAAATACTCAACCATTTCATGTTTAGCAAAGGAGCCAAATACCCTCAATAGAGAAAAGATAGTCTCTTTAGTAAATAATGCTGGAAAAACTGGATTTCAACCTGCCAAAGAATAAAGCTAGATTCATGTATTTCATCATGCACCAAACTAAAATCAAAGTGGATTAGAGATGTGAATATTAAAACAGGAACACTAAACCAACTGGAAAATAGGTTAGGTAGAACTCTTGGAGACATTGGCATAGGGAAAGACTTTATGAACAAAACCTCAGCAGCACAGAAAGTAGCAGAAAGAATCAACCAATGGTACCTCATCTTATTACAAAACTTCTGCACAGCAGAAGAAACCACCAACAGAGCCAAAAGACAACCTGCAAATTGGGAAAAATGTTTTAACAAGTGCTCTTCAAACAGAGGACTGTTGTCTAGAATATATAAAGAATTTAATAAAAACTTAATAAAAATTAGCTTCTTCAAATTTAAAGACCCCATTCAAAAATGGGCATCTGAAATGAACAGACATTTTTTAGATGAAGAAAAGGCACCAAAGAAAATGAAAAAAAATGAGAATATGAACAAATGCTCAACATCACTGGTCATTCGAGATAAGCAGATGAAAACAACACTGAGATTCCATCTCACTCCATAAAGAATGGCTGCTATCATGAAATTAACCAACAACAAATTCTGGCAGGACAGTGGAGAGAAAGGAACCCTTCTCCATTGTTGATGGGAATGTGGACTGGTACAACCACTGTGGAAATTAGTGTCAAAAAACTAGGATTAGAGTTCTAATTTGACTGTTTCTTTGCCAGGTATATACCTGAAATAATTAAAAGATTCATATCATAGTGTCATACATGCATGCATGTTTATAGAAGCTCAATTTGTAATAGCTAAATCTTGCAAACAGCACATATGCCCATCAGGAGGAGACTGGATAAAGAAGATGTGTTTTATACATATATACAAGATAGCCACAATGAATGATAAGTTTGAGTCATTCGTACTCAAATGGATGTGCCTTGAGGATGTACACGTATACACATAAGTGATACAAGTAGGACACGGATGTGTAAATACTGTTTTGTTTCTCTAGAATGATAAAGATGTAAATGAGGCCCAGAATATATTATAGATATTGTGAAATAGAAAAAAAATGTTCAAAGAGGAAAGGTAAATGGGAGGGTAGGCCAAAATAAAGAAAGGAAAGAAAAAATCTGATAGAGTAAACAAAAAAAGGAAACAAAGCTTTTGTCTGTAGGGGTGGCGTGTAGTGTGAGCAAGGGACAGGGAAAAAGTGAGAATCAAGATTTGTCCTCTTCAGGCACACATTTTAAATATTATTGTGATGATAATATGTAAAATTTATTAATAGACTCAATAAAAAATATCTATCTCATACTCATTGACACCTTTATTAGTCACAGACACAAACAAAATAATCACACAAAAAAATTACATACTGACAAAACTGTGATGTTCCCTGACAGTGTGTAATAGGGACTTTAATCTGGGAAGAAAAGACTCCTTATGAAGGTAACATTTGAACTGAAATCTGAACACAAAGCAAGAGTAAAGCTGGTTGGGGAGAGAATGGATTAGCTTTCTCAACAAAGGGCATGACATGGCAAAGGTCTGAAATTCACCTTTCTTCTAATGTGCTCAGACTGATTTTTAGGATCAAATCCTCTTTCCCTTGATCTGTGTTGAGTTTAAAGTGAATTTGTGTTAATGTTTCTGTAATCTTGTTTCAGGTAAATTTTTCTCTGGACTTTAGTTAGGGCATAAACTCTGCAAATTGGTTTCAGCACATCATTCTGTCCACTTTGGTGATGGTGGAAATCTCTTCTCATGTCTAAAATGGACTATGAGCTAATGCTAATGTGTGTGGTTTCCAGCCTCTCTGAGAATTCATCTACTGTGACATTGCTGAGTAGACAGTGTCTTCTACCCACAATGCCTGATGTGGCTTTGTCACTAAAGAACACTCAAGCACTAAGGTGACTGCTGGCTTTTCAGGAGAGTTAAGTGCCAAACCTGTATAAGTTAGGGTCGAATTGGCTGAACACATTTTCTTTTTGTTTTTCTCCCAGTTTCTGGAAGCCCTGAAGCAAAACATGAGCAATCCAACTCAAAGGCTATTGATAGGATGTTCTGTCCAAATCCTAGAACTAGGTCACTCAATCTTCTTTATTTTGTTTTGGGGTGGTGCAATCGTTTTGTTTTGTTTTGGTTGTTTCACCTTCTGTTTGTGTGTGTATGTGTATCTGTAGTACATAAAAAGTTGCAACAGATGTTATCTTACACAAAAAAATCTTTGTAGGTATTTTTATTTTGCAAAATTTCTTGCAAATAGTAAATTTAAACTCAAACATTCTTTTAGTGAGTTAAAATATCTTTAACAGCAGAGGAGAAAAATTTGATTGGAAAGTGAGGTCAGTATTTGTGATTAACTCATTATTTCATTGTCTAATATGAACCTGTGGGCTTGGGGATAACACAGAGAGGTGAGGAAGAGAGAGGATTGAGCTTTTGGTAAGGAATGAGGAATCCCAGCCCTGACATTACGTTTAACCTTGCTGAAATCACTTTCCTTTTTTGCCAAAGGGGGAACTCAAACAAGCCAGTAGTTTTCGAGCTGTTCTGGAACATTTTAAGTGGTCTCTCTGAGTCTATTCCTAAATGCAGAACCGCAGAACCTATCCCAGAATTAGTGGATCATAGTCAAAATTTGGCAAGTCTCCAGGTGATACCTGAGAAACATGACACCTCTGCAAATTAATGGTATGAGAGAGGATAAGGGAGATGAGAGAGAAGGGAATAGGATAAGATTGGAAGAGGAGTGGTCTTTGTGATGCTTGGTTCAAACTGTTCCAAACAAGACAGTCCTGTTTTTTGTATTTAAAAGATTACTGACTGAAATAGGATTCCTTTTGTTTTTAGGGAAACAGGAAAATAGCTAGATATAGGAATACAATGTGCAGTGATCAGACCAAGGTAATGAACACCACCATCTTCCGAAGCATTAATCATTTCTATGTGATAGAAATTGTATACACTTCTAATTATTTTGAAATATATCATTGATTCTTGTAATAAGTAGTTACCATGGTTTGATATAGAAAACTGAGTTAATTTCTTCTAAGAGTATTTTTGTGTCCCATACCTAACTTCTTCCTCCTTCTTCTCTTCCAAGTCATGTGTAACCACTATTCTACTTTTTTTCTTCTATGAGATTGGCTTTTAGTTCCCACAAGTAGGTAAAAACATAGATATTTCTCTTTATGTGTCTAGATTAATTCATTTAACCTAATGACCTTCATTTCCATCTATGTGGATACAAAAGACAAGATTTTACTGACAGATCCTTCTACAAAAAGAAAATTGGGTTAAGGGTCATTAACATTCTTTCTGTTTGAAAGTTTTATAAATACACTTTCTCTCCAAGTCAAGAAAAATTTTATTTTGCATTAGAGTAAAACACATCAAGCACATACTTCTGAATTCCTAGAGCCACAGAAGGGTTTGGGTTAGCTTGAGCTGCAATTGACAGAAATGCAGAAGGGGTTGCCTGCTATCATCAGAAGGGAGGAATTAGACCTGTGTCTTCCCCAAGTCCCAGGAGAGAGCTCCATTGTGGATGCCCACAGAGCTCAGCCCTTGGTGGGACACTTCATTGGTATCCCTGCCACAGAGCCAAGACTTAATGCATGTCAGATTTAAGCGTAAGACATTGAATGGTTAAATGGAATATTGTTTGTGCAACACAAAGATTTATTTTTCTTGTTTGATGAGATGCATGATTTATGTCTCTTTTGCCAAAAAATTCAAATATTAACTTAACTCATTGCTGTATAACCACAGTGATGGTGCATAACAATTATGAAATTCACTGTTTTAAAATGATACTTATTTCCTCACAAATGAACAAATTAACTAGAGATTTGCAGGCCTAGACCAGGCATGGCTGATCTGGCTAAGTTTCCTTCTGTGTTTGAGGTTTCCCAGCTAGTTTACTGCAGCTAGCCAGAGTATCATGGCTTTGGTTGAGATGACAAGTCTCTTTTTTGAATTTACTGCATCTATCTGCTAGGATACCCTGTGGCTGTTATCCAACAAATGATATAGAAGCAAGAGAGAAGTAAAAATGCCCGAGAATTCCACTTCTTTGCTTACTTCCCATTTGGTCATTTGCCATTGGCCTAGACAAGTCACCTGGAATAGAATGAGCTAGAAAGCCATAAGGTAATAGTGAATGCATAGAATGCATTAATTTAATACTTCATTTATATATCAAGCTACCACATCTGATCTCAAACAGGAATTAGCAGAAACTTGGTTGAAGTAGTGAAAAAAAATGGAGTCAGATAAAAATAGAGTGTCAGAACAACTATGCCTCTGAGAGATGGGTTTTGCTGAACTACAAGAAATGCTAAGCACTGGTACTCAGTTGAGAGATTGATGGCTTTTGCATAAGCCAGTTGGATTAAGATAACAAGAGGAAAAGCACATGGCAAAGTTCTATATGTTTCTATTTTGCATTGGGATAAACCATGTCTTTTCTCTCATATTATGCCACTAAACAAAAACTGTATCACTGCTCAATTGGTGTATAGCTAATCCAGCTTTACTCAGTACTAATGTGATATTTATGTGTGACCAATTATCTCTGCCAAGTCTTTCTTCCATGGTCTACTTAAGACCTCCTGTCGTGCATTGCCTTTAAAATACATTTATGTCAGTACTTAGGAAAGCTATGTGGCTGGCAATTACTGCAAAAATGTTTATCACCAGAATCTGAGATAGTTAGGAATAAGCTATGTGACTGACCTGTCTCTTGATCCCAGAGAAAGCTTTGCTGAAGATGCCCTGACCTGAAAGATCAAAATCTGTGAGCCATCCTAAGTGTGTCAGTAATAACTCAAATTAATTTGAGTTTTGTTTTCCTTCTCTTGGAGCTAGGAGCACATTGGGTATGAAGGTTAATGCAGTGCAGTCTTATCTCCTCTGGGCAATTCTGCAGACCCGGAAGAGTTTTGTGTCTCTGCTCTAAGAAGGAAATGTGCTTTGCCACAGTGATAAGGAGAATGGTAAGGAGGTCAATCCAGGGAGATTAGGATGCCTACCAACCATCCCTGGGCTGCATGGGGTTATTATGAATCTAGCAAGTGAGAGGCTACAGTTAATTTTAGTTCTAAGCAGTTCAGTCTCTCAGGGCTTCCTTTGAGAAATGCAAACAACTCAACAGAGCTTTGTTAAAAAGACAATTCTGCACATCCATGAAGAGGACCCACCTGATCTTTACACAGGGGACAAGTCAGACTCAGTTCAATGAAAGACAAAATAAAATTGCTGTACTTTTCAAGACTCTCTCATGTTCATCTTCTACGCATTTGCTAAATTAGAAGAATTTTGCAACCTGATGGGAAAAAATAAATAAAGAGCCAGAAACGATGGCAATCTCTTCCCAAGAAATCCTTCCATTTTTAATATTTTGTTTCATTTTTTGTTTTTCTTAGTGGAAAGTAGAAATTCCTACAGGCTTTGAATGCTAATGAGGTGCTAACAGAAATAATCTACAGTGAAAAGAGTTCATAGTTAGCTTCTGGGCAAACTTCAAACCTTCCCAAATGCATGAGAAAAAAGGAAGAAGGAGCTCTTGGATAAGCCTGAATTTGAAACCCTGAATCCTGATTTCATATATCTTCACCTTCTATTCTCTCTTTTTTCTTCCGTTTATTAACTCAAATGTATGTTTACCTTCCTGTTTAAAACCTATCATCCCAGGCTCCCAATTTGTAGACTTGAATTTAGTCAGTGGCATTTTTAAAATATTCCACAGGCACAAAGTGTAGACCTTTAAAATACAAACTGTATTATAAATAAGGGAAGGGATAGATGTGCATTGCGAGCAAATCAATGTATAAATGAGTGAGTAGATGGCTGGATAGTGAATGAATGAATGAATGGAGTGAGTTCTGCTCTCCCAATTCCAACAAAATAAAAATATTTAATGAAAGAAACTTCTGTTCACTTTCAGAATGGCAGTATTCCAAAGTAAACTGAAAACTATGGGAATCACGATCCTGTCATTTAATAGTTTGGCATGTTTTCAGATTAATTCATTCCAAAAAGTCTCACTACTCCTTTTTTGTATAGTTCCCCTTGCTGTCTTCACACTCATCAGACAGTGGAGCGAGAAGAAATTCTAAAGTACTTTGAGCTCTGCATCTTAGTTTGTGTTTTCCAGTAGTGAATTTAAAAAGAAATGGGAAAAACACTAACAGTATGTTGGGGATTGACTCATGTCTCCCCAAATGTATATATTGCAATTTTAACTCCTAGTACCTCAGAACATGACTTCATGTGCCATTATTTCTTTCATAAAGATCATCAAGTTAAAATGAGTCACTAGAGTAGCCGCTAATTCATGAATGAACAAAACAAAGGGGGATATTTAGACACAAGGAAAGACCTACAAACAGCCAAGACCATGAGAGGAGGAAGGTGACCATTGTATCTCCATGCTAAGGAGAAATCTACATAGATCTTTCCCTCATAGCCCCCAAGAGGAGCCAAACTAGCATACACTGTGATTTCAGAATCCCTGCCTCCAGAACTGAGGACATGAATGGTCATTGGGTAAGCCATCTAGAAAAGTTTTTGTTTTTAGTAACACTTCTAGAATATTACTGCACAGTAACAATATTGTAATAAAATATTTTGTTTAACTCTATCCATCAAAAATGCGATCACCCCACACATAATCAATATAAAGCTATCTTACCTCCTTGCAAGTTCAGCATGGATTTGACACTTGTACCACACCTTGGTTTGCACTGCCCGCTTTTCAGGTGTTCAGGAACCAGATGTGGATGGTGGTGCACATATTGGACAGCCCAGGTCTTGCTTGTGCTGAGCCCTGAGGGAGGGGCCCTGTTCTCCACATTACACGGAGCAGAAGTATAGTCTCTGCACAGTGAGGAAGCCAGCAGACTTGGAGAATCTAACTTAGAGTTCAAGAGTAGTACATTAGGAAGAGTCTTCCATTCTTTTCTGTCAGTGGAGTTTCTTCTTATACAGGTGTTCCTGCACCATCCCCTTTATCTCTCCACAGCTTTCACCATGGTGGAGGTAACCAACTGCAGATTAAAAGTATGTGGGAAAAATTGCCTCTCTACTGACCATGTACAGGTTGCTTTCCCTCCTGCTTTCAAACAGCAACACTTCATATAGCATTACATTGTACTAGGTCTTTGAGAGATAATTTCACTGTCTGGGAGGATGTGCGTAGATTGCACGAACATATTCCACTGTTTTGTATAAGGGATTTGAAGCCTTTCACGGATTTTCATATTTCAGTGCTTCCTGGAACCGACCCTTCTAGAACTCCAAGGGACAATTAGATTTCTTAAAACTTGTGGATGGTATGCTTTTGGGCAGCTTGATTTACTGTCATTTCTTTAATCACAGAAATGCAGACTTTTCAAGCAATTTACCATAGAAACTGAGAAAAACCCCACCTCACTCTAACTAAAAATATAACAGTCTCTATAATCAATATGCACAACCATATGATGCACCATTTCTGGAGCACAGTGCTCCATCTAATGTGTAGTGTCCTTTGCAGCAGTCAGTATGGCAGGTCTTGAGAACCGTTTGGAGGTGCAAATGCCTCCTTTGTGTCTGGACTCGGGTAGGTGCAGGACAGTGTCTTCATTCTTGGATTTGTCTGTTGTCTCTGACTTTTCTACCTGTTGACTGACAGTAGGAGAAAAGAGCAAAATGAGCAGACATCTCTAATATTTGTTATCCCTTTTCTATCTCTATCTTAAGCAAATACCTAGAAATTAGTATGTTGATTTGTCAAATATTTTCTCCAAGGAGAACAAACATTGCCTCAGGCAACTGGTACAAGCTAATAATAAATACATTGTGCCAGGTTGGTGGCCAGCAGGGGGAGAGAGTAGAGTCTTGTGTAATGATGAAAATAGAAGCATGACAAATAGACACTGTTAGGAAGGGATCCAGAGCAGCACTGGCCTCGATGGAGGGCTGTGGGTGTGAATACTCTACTCACCTGCTTCCTCCTGGTCCCTTTTCCTCCTTATGTTGCATCTACATTGTGCTTTTTACCAGATGATTCTTAAGACACTTTGTATCCTGGACCAGACTCTGACTCTCTAGAACCTTTTACCTAGGAGCAGAGTGCGCACCTGCATTCCAGGTTTCTCCAGCTGATGAAACTGGCCAAGCTTTCTATCTGGAGGTCTAGAACCAAGTTTTTTCTTTGTCTTCCTCATTCCCAGCTCCAGTCAATGCTGCTGTCCATGAATCACTTGCCTCTGATCTTCCTTAGTTGCCTCCCCAACAAAGGCCCAACCTCTGTTTTCACTTGAACCATGACGCAGTTTCTGCCTTGTCCTCCTGCTCTATATTCTCAACCCTCAGGCAGCAGAATTTCCAAAAGTGCAGATGGAAACAATGTCCTCCTATTTTCATGCATCAGTGGCTCTCCACTTCCCTGATATGAGTCTAAACTCCATAGATCTGCATGTTTTGGCTTCTGGCTACTTCTGCACTGACCTCTCCTGTCCAGCTCTGTAGTGTTTCTTAAGGTAAAAGGCTGAGTGGGCAGCATTAGCCCCATACAGAAACTCCAGGGAAATGCCAAGTCTAAGGCCTACCCAAAATGTCTGAAATCAACCTCTCCAGGGTTTTGTGCTAGCACTCTCTATTTTGATAAATCTTCCAGGAGATTCTAATATATGATCAAGGCTAAGACCTAATTTCAATATTAACAACTACTAGTGCTCATATTCAGACCTATCTAATTAGGAGCACAACAGAAATTAGCAACAAGTGTCTTTTTTCTAAAGAAATAGTCCAAAGGTTTCGATTGAGATAATGTTTCACTATAAAGTTGGTAGAAATCCCAAGCATTATGCAAAAAAGATTTTTCTTTATAGGGCAGTTAACGAGGCTAGACAAAAACAAGTGTAGAGAATAAAATAGATTAGTGTGCAATAATCCCACACTAGATTAGATATTGACCTTGTAGTCTTCCAGTTCTTAAGAGGTCCTTTTTAAGAGGGGGCACATGATGACATAGGTTGAAGAAAGTGTGGGGATCTGGAAGAGGGACAGTCAAAGTTCAGTTAGCAGGCATTTAGTTCCAGTGGGTCAGTGGGGGGAAACAATTCAGTCAATTTTTTTGTTTGTTTGTTTGTTTTTGTTTTTGTCTTAAGACAGGGTCTCATTTTGTAGTTCAGGCTGGGCCTGAGCTCACTATGTAGCCCAAGCAAGCCTCGAACTCAGCAATCTTCCTGCCTCTGCCTCCCAAATGCAGGGATTACAGGCATGAGCCACCACACCTGGCACTGTGGTGTGTGGTACTGATTGCTGGTGGGCGTGAGTCACCATGCCAGGTATTGTTGTATGTAATTACTGGGTTTGAACTCAGGACCCTGCACTTGCTAGGCAGGAACCAGAACCACTGAGTTAAATCTATGGTCCTAGTCAATCATTTGTGCAGGGAAAAGAAGGAAGTCCACATCTGTCCTTGTTATATGAGATGTGATTGAAATATGTGGTGACAGAATGTTTAAATTAAAAAAAAATATTACAGAGGAGGATTGCTGAGTTTGAGGCTTCCCTGGGCTACATAGTGAGCTCAGGGCCAGCCTGAAGTACAAAGTGAGATCCTGTCTGGAAAAAAAAAAGCAAACAAAGAAAAAAACAACTCAAATTATTACAGTAAAAGGCACATTGGCATTCATAATCTCCCATTTACTTTGAGCACTTTCACCTTGTTGTTCTTTCTAGTTTTTTAATTACTTCTGGGAGTCCTCTTTGGTATCTATATGAAATGTAATTTTACAAAAATACAGTGAACACTGCTGCTAAGACATTCAAAAGAAAGGAAAGCTTGTAAAAATAACCGTGTACCTTATTCATCAGGTCTGACATCATGTAACTTCTGGCTCTGCCCCAGTCAAAATGGCCACAAAGGGTAAATGTTTTGAATCAGTTGAAGACATTGAGATAGCCAGGACACAGTAACTAAAGACCTTCACAAGAGAGAACTTGTAGAACTGCTTCAGAAAGTGGTGAGGAAAATGGTATGACTGTGTTCAAAGTCAGGGATAATATTTTGAGAGGGAGTGATGGCAATGTGTCTTTTACTGTAATACATTAAAAAAATTTAAACATCCACCATACTTTTCAATCATACTTAGTAAGTCGTACTTGAGTTTTGTCTGTGTCCAGCTATGGGAAGGGTGATTATCTGCTGAAGAACTTTCTGAAACACCAAAGGGTAAGGGGTTGTTTTCCCCATGCTGTTGTCAAAAAGGTCTCTGGTAAGGGACAGCATTGTCATTCATATCTGGTGCCTCCTCTCTGACGCCTGACCTTTCACTTCGGCTCTTCCTACCACATGGGACACTTGTGCCCAGTTGTCCTGACCCACTCCCTTCCTTGTTTCAACTCATCTGGTCACCTGAGTCATAAGATGCTTTTGCTGAAACGTTCGAGTCCATGTGGGACTCTGCATCCATTCTTGATCACTGGTCTTGTCCCTGTGCCTGATGGCTAGCTTGAATCAGAAACTAGTGAACGAATAAAGGACAGTAGAATGTTTCTTGGAAGGTATGTGAATTTTTAAAAGGCTCTAGAATTATCAGTAATAATCCCTCAGGAGCCTTTGTGTTTCTTCTGTGCAGATCGAGGGTAGCCAGAGGCTTCCCATCCCCCCGAGTGTCCTCCCAGCTGCTCCTCCAGTGGCTGCTATCTACCACAGAACAAATGCCCATTACTTTGTCCAGGTTCAGCTGCTGGGTATTTTCATTTTTATATAGTTTCTTATACTTTACAGGTCAGGATTGAGGTGTTTAGCTTTCTCATGTGCTACTACACTGCAGATAAAGAATTTAACAACCCGTGGGAGGGTCAATTAGAACCAATTTATAATGTAATTGAACTGCCTGTTATTCCTCTTTTGTATAGAACTTCTTTCGGGCAGGAGAAGTGTGCTTTCTTCTCATACTGTGATTGGGACAAACCACAGTTGCAAAGATTCACAGGAAATGGCTCTGACCCTGGTGATCTTGGAGTAGCATTTCATGGAGGCTAAAATGTCTTCTGAGATCAATGCCAGAGATGCTTAGCTCAGTTCTGTTATTCTGAAAAGGCAAAGGAAGTGCTGTATTTCCCATTTCTTTCTTCTCTTTCTTTCTTAAGAGAGCTGCTGAATTCTGACAAAGTGCAGTTGCCCCTTCATAGTCACAGATACAACATCCATGGATATAATCAACTGTGGACAGAGAATACTGCAGAAAATAGAAATTGCCTCTGTACTGAAGATGAGCAGACTTTTACTCTTGTCTCCATCTCTTAAATAATACAGCATTACAACTATTTACACGATGCGTGAGTTGCATTAAGTGCTGCAAACAATGTAGGAATCATTTCAAAAAGACAAGGGAGGATATGCAGATGTTGTATGCAAATAGTTTCATTTTATATAGATGACAAGCATCCTTAGGCTTTGGTGTATTCTTTGCATACTGGAAACAATCCTTCCAGCTAATGAGGGACAATCTTATATGAAAAACCCCACATTGGGTCAGAGGACTCAATCTACTGAAAAAGCAAGGAAAAAAGTTTCTGAGATCATTACACATTCCCCTCAGTTTCTCCTCTGTTGCTTATTAGAGGGGTCTACCATTCCCATAATCATTCTCCATTAATTGATCTTTGGACCATCAATGATTGGAGCCAGTGGTTAGATGATTCCTTTATTACACTGAGTCCCAAGTCATAATTTATACAGCTTTGAAAAGCTTGTGCCAGTGATGAATAATCAGTTACCAACAACAGCCATTTCTACAATGTAGCCTCCTCCTGTTGCTTCTTCTACTAACCATTCTAGATTCTTCCCATCTTGTCCACCTCCTCCATGGGATCTTATGTTCTAATGCAATACTATACCATAAGCATTCTATCTTACTTTTGGTTTTCTGAAGAACTCAGGACAAGACCAATTAAATCTGTGAGAATGGTGAAGGAAAGTATGTTTTCATTTGTCTATATTCAAATATCCTCCTAGCAAGTGAATTTACAGATCTAGAGCCCAGTTTATTGCACAGATTTCAAAAGTGATAGAAAGAACGCTGCTTTATGAGTGTGGAGCAACAGGAACTCTCATTCATTGTTGGTAAGAATGCATATGATTACGGCTACTTGGGAAGACAACTTGGCAGTTTCTTACACACTAAATGTAGCCTTACCATATGATCCAGCAATAGCATTCCTTGGTATTTACCCAAATGAGCTGAAAACTTATATCCACACAGAAACTCCTGCATACAAATGTTTACAGCAGCTTTACGCATAATTGTCCAAATTTAGATGCAACCAAGATACCCTTCTATAGGTGACTAGATGAACAGACAAATGCACCTACTTACGATAAAATATTATTTAGCAAAAAAATAAGCTGTCAAACCACAGAAATGTATGAAAAAAATTTTAAGTTTGTATTACTAAATAAAAAAGCCAGTCAGAAAAGGCAGCATATTGTATGATTTTCAACTACAAGACATTCTGGAGGAAGAAAAACAAAAGGTAATGAAAAGACACAGGATTGGCAGTAATTGAGGTAGGAAAGGGGAGATGAATAGATGGGATATGTGAGAATTATTATTTACATTAGTTACAATGGTGGCTATACAACATTACAGATTTGGTAAAAACATAGAAATGTATGAGTGAATCCTAATGTAAACTGTGCACTTTAGTTGATAATATATATCAGTATTAGTTCATCAGTCATAACCAGTGTACCACTTCCCTGAAAGATGTTGATAACCTCTTTGGCAAAAGCTGGTAAATAGCAGTTCGTTGTACTTTCTGCTTACCTAAAACTGCCACGGAAACAAAGCCTAATTTTATGTAGTTACCTCCTCGGCAAATTAGAATTTCCAGGAGTAAGGACCAAATATTAGTACCATTTCATGGTCCCAGGGAGCTCCACTGTGGAGAAAGAGTGCAGTTGCCTTCAGCTAAATGTTCAGAAGATTTAGATCTCCCCTAATGGTGTTTGTGCAGTCCCCCCCCCCACCATGGAGGGAGTCTGTTTCTGTGTCATCCTGCTCAAGGAACAAGACAAGCTAAAATTTAGTATAGAATCTGAACTTGCTAATTCTAAATAGTCCATAAATGCAATACAAGTCTCATGTGGTATAAGAATCAATATTTAACCACTTATTAAAATTTGCATTTGCCATTTCATTCAGCATGTTGTTCAAAGTACCACTCCAGTCAGCAGCATCAGCTACACCTGGGAAACTGTTAGAAATGTAAGTTCTTGGGCTCTGGCCTCAGTCCACTGGACTGGAATCTGCAAAGTATGGCCCTGGGAATCAGTGTGGTCAGCCACTCCTGCTAATACTTAATGTGCTAATGTGTGAAACAAAAGAACAACTTGGGAAACACTCATTCTAAATCATGGCCGCACTTTGAAATTACCAGAACAGTTTCAAAAACAAGCATCAGGGGGAAAAAAAAAACTGGGCTTCATTCCTCAAAATTGTGATTTAAGGTAACAGTGTAGCTTGTGGTCTGAACACTGGGGTTTGCAAGAAGATTCCTGGAGAGTCTCATGTACGGGCAGTTTAGGAACTGATGCTATAAAGGCAGGCCCGGTCCTCCCAGGTGGTCTCACGATCAGGGGGATCTTGACACCTTCTTCCTTGATGCCTCCAAGGCAGCTTTTCTGACCTGCACATCTTCATCCACTCCTGCCCCTGAGTCCTCAAGTAATTAATACTAATACTGCATTTTCTCCTCTGGTTCCCTTCTCTTTGGCAATCATTAGGAATACGAAGTGTGTCATCAGGAGAGCATTTAAAAGATCACTTATTTTGCAACTCTTAGCCTCAAAGACTGCACTGTCCTTCACTTATATAGTGCATTTTAGAGGAATTATTTTTAAAAGGTGAATCACTGGGAGAATATATCTAAATGGTGCTAGAATCTCCTTCATCAGCCCTCATTTAAGGAGGGGAGCCAACAGTATTTTCTAAAAGCTGGAGTTATCCTTGAAACAGTTCTTTCTTTCCCTTTTCCTTCCAATAACTGATAGAGAGTTTGGAGTTTAGTAAATAAGAATAATATAATTGGGGGTTACAAGTGAAAAGTTGGGGAGCTAGTAATTAGTGCCTAACATCCAGTAGGAGGTTGGAAAGACGAGTTACTTTTTAAGAAGTGTGTGAATCTAAGGAAAGCTGAACTTCTGATGATTTTATGGGCTTAGCAGAAAACTAGGCTGCCTTGTGCACTGTAAACAAGCATTTCTCCTGAATGCTAGGAGTGGTAGCACTTAGCCACCAGGCCTCAAAGCTTTTCAGGGCAATTCGAGATGAGTCAGGCCCTCCTGCAAGTTCCCTGAGTATATTGTTATCTATTATGTGAAACAAATCGCTACAAATTTAGTGGCTTAAAACCTACACAATGCCTCAGAGTTCCTGTGTCCTGGGAATCCAGTCATAAGTCAGTTGGGACCTCTTGGTAGAGACTCCCAAGCTGCAGTCATGCTGCCGGCTTTCTGTCTTTCTTTCTGCAGCTGTACATCTGCTTCCAAATTCATGGGCTTGTTGTCAGAATACAGTCCCATGACTGTGGGACTGGAATTTTCTAGCTTCCTCTGTTGGGTCCATTCTAAGTACCACCTATAATTCTTGCCCACATGGTCATTTTAGAACACCACTAACTTCTTTCCAGCCACCAGGAAGAGAATTCCTCAGGAAGGGCTTAATCTTACTGAGGACTTTGTCTTTCACCCAACATCAACTAGTGAAGTGCATTAGTGACATCTGAAAAATCACTTTACCTTTACAATATTTAGTTGACTAAGGTCATAGATCTCCAGATTTAAGGGGACAGGACTGTACAAAGGCAGGACACCATGGGGAATTCTAGAGGTTATCATGGTGTTTTGTCCTCCTAGCAAGACAATGTAAGGCAGAGGATGACATCAAGGGGGTTTACTGAGTGACAGTTATAAGGATGATGGCCTAGTGGGCTGAGACCTGGGCTTTATCTTATTTTCTATGTTTTAACTTCTAGTATGAGTACAGAAAGAGAGAGACAGACAGAGAGAGAGAGACAGACAGACAGACAGACAGAAACAGATTGACAGAGACAAAGACAGAGAAAGATAGAGAGGCAGAGACAGAGAATGAAGGAGGGGAGAGGGAAGAGGGAGAAAGAGAGAAAGTGAGAAAGAGGGAGAGAGCCTCTGCAATGAGCATTATTAAATATAATTATTCAAAATCTGGACCAAGAGCAAAGGAAAGAGGATTTATTATTCAGTGTCATATTGAGCCACAAGCATCATCACAGATTAGGCAAATATGTTATTTTAAACTCATAATTTGCTATTATCAGAGCCCCCAGAATTAGTTAAGCTTATACCTTATCTTGAAAAATTTTGTTCAGTAAAGATGTAAATTATTTCTGATCAGTAAAACAGATAACTTAAAAGGTTATAGTTTATCACCCTGTTAGATATTAGTCAGTTTCACATCTAACCTAGCAGTCTTATCCTAACCGTCATTTGTTAATTCATCTATAAATACCAGTCTTTTCAAATGGTCTTTGGGCTGGTTTGTACACCTTGTTGTTCCTCTTAGTAATTAATGAGTTGAATAAATCTCAACATATGTTCATTTTTTATTTGCCAAACAGTTATTTTACCACTTTGAAAATTAAACCTTAACAATAGAAAGGGATTTTCATCAACCAAGCAGGAGAACAGAGTTTATTTGATTTGGAAAAATAAAGGTAAATTTTTAAACCCAATATTGTGAGTTACAATTCCTACCCTCTGCCATTCTCACCAATCCTAACAAATTTAGTTACCATGTTCTTGGGGGGGGGGATAAATCTGCCAGTAGCCACTTGACTTCTTTCTGTGGACTTATAAATGTCTGGTCTATGGTCCTCAGGTTTGAGGGAATAATACTTAACTTCCAGGTGTGACAGGACACCGACAGTGGAGTCAAAGATTCATTGTGAGGGTGAAACGTATAGGTCAGGCCCTCACTACTAATGTTCTGATGAGAAATAACTCATCCTAAGTTCTCACTGATGTGGCAGAATCCAACAAAATTCTTGGATTTTGCTCTAATACAGTTAGTTCTTTTTCTTAATGTATAGAGTATAATTCAGTCAAATATAAGTGGAACCTGATAAATTTATTTACAAATGTATATATATATATATCCTTTGTGGAGAATAGTTTATTTTACCCATTGTATATAAATGTGTATACAGATGTGTATGTATGCATGTATGTATAATTTTGGATTCATATTATCTTTATTTGCCACATTTCTTTAGAACATAGTACTTGGATAAGATATGACACTGTTGTATCATAGTCACAGGCCTGGCAAGAGAAGACATTCGCAAATACATGCTTTATGTTACATAGTGTATTTGAAGATACATTATGAGAATAGTTGAAGATAGAACAGAATCTCAAGCTAAGCTGTGTTGAAATTCTAGGTGTTGTGTTCCCCACTCGGTGACCTGGTACAGGCCTGATGTGGGGATCTCTCAGCTGGTGTGACTATTGGTTATTAACAGTACCTAGTTGTCTCTAAAACTTGCCTTTGAGAGAATTGATTCAACCAATAGGAGGTGCCTCAGCCAAGGTGCTCAGAGCAGAGACTGTTCCTCTTCCTAGCACAATGATTCCCTTTTCCCTCTGGAGTTGATAACTCTGATACCATTCCTGCTCCCTGATCTCACTGGTTGGTGGTGAAAGTTAAACTCTTGGCAATATCACATCCTTACTTGGCTCCTTCCTTTGTTTTGTCCTGCATTCTCAGAAGAGAACCCCTAGTAAAATAACTGCTCAAGGATTTCCATCTCAAGTTCTACATTCTGTAACAAAATATAAAAACTTCTGAGACTGTTCTTCTGTTATGAATGTCCAAAACTATATTGAACAAGTGTGATGGTAGTGGACATCCCTGATTTGTTCCTGATCTTAGTGTGAAACGTCTCAGTTTTTCATCACTTAGTATGATGCTAACTGTTGGTTTCTCATAAATAGCTTTTATCAGGTTGAGGTAAAAAGCATCTATTCCAGTTTTTTTTTTTTGTAGGGTTTTCATCATGACTCGGTGTTGGATTTTTGTCAAATGCTTTTAGTGCATCTACTGAGATAACCGCATGGTTTTTGCCCTGTGTCTGTAATATACTGTATTAGATTTATTGATTTATGTATGTTGAACCGTCTTTACATCCCTGGGATGAATGTAGGATCTTCTTGGTGATCTTCTGTATTCTGTTTGCTAGTATCCTATTGAGGATTTTTTGCATCAGTTTTCACTAGGGAGATTGGCCTGCAGTTCTCCTTTTTGGGGGGTCTTTTTCTGCTTTTGGAATCAATGTAATGGTTGCTTCTAGGAATAAATTTGGGAGTATTACATTCATTTAGATTTCATTAAAGAGTTTGAGAAGTACTGGAATTAATTCTGCTCTAAAAGTTTTTAGAATTCAGCACTAAAATAATCAGGAGTCAGACATTTCTATGTCAGTATGTTTTTCTTTAATTGAATTCTTATTGGTACAATTTATATACATCTCAAAATCATGTATAACATTGGGGAATTTGTACCAGTATATGACACAAGTTAATTCTCATTTTTACCCATATCCCTACCCACCCACACCTCCTCACCCCCTTTATACGTGCTCTTTTATTTTTTTCCTGTATCATATTTATTCCTTCCCCTCATTACATTCCCACATGAAATTTCCTATGGAAATTTCCCACTCTATAAAAGCTGTCATACTTTCTAAAGCTCATTTGCATCTACAGGTGTTCATGTCAAAGAGAAGATCCAGAATTTGCCTATCTGTGATCTATTGATTTCACTTATTAGTATATCCTCCAGGTTTCTCCATTTGCACCTAAATGGATCAATCTTGTCATTCTTTATGGCAGAGTAATACTCCATTTTATTAAAAAAAAACCACATCTTCTTTATCCACTCTCCAGTTGATGGACATTTGGGTTGTTTCCAAGATTGAGCTATCACAAACTGAGCTGCTATGAACAAGGTTGTACATCTGTCTTTCCAATGTGATTTTTAAAATTCTTTTGGGTATATTCCTAGCAGGAGGATAGCAAGGTCAAATGTGACCCCTAGTCCTAGTTTTCTGAGAAATCTCCACATGGATCTCCACAATAGTTGCACAAGTCTGCAATCCCACCAACAGTGGAGAAGGGTTCCTTTCTCCCCACAGCCACGCCTGCATTTATTGTTGGTTGATTTTGTGATAGCAGCCATTCTTTGTGAAGTGAGATGAAATCTCAGTGTTGCTTTCATTTGCATCTCTCAAATGACCAGTAATGTGGAACATTTCTTCATATGCTTCTTGGCTGCTTTGACTTCTGCCTCTGAGAAGTGTCTGTTCATTTCAGATGCTGTCAGTATGTTTTTAATTACATTTTCAATTACCCAGATTGATATTGGGATGTTTAGCATTTTTATATCTTTTCCTTTCAGTTTTGGAAATTCATATTTGTCTGAGGAATTATCCATTTCTTCTGTCTTTCATCTTATTGGAGTACAGATTCCCAAAGTAGGTATTTGTTATCCTCTGAACTTCTGCTGGATTTGTGATGATTTTCCCTTTTCATACCTAATTGCATGGATTTGATTCTTTTTTTTTCATTTGCTTAATAAGGTTGATAAGGGTTTGCCAATTTTGTTTATCCTTTTGAAGAACCAACTCTTCACTTTTTTTGTATCATTCTCTTAGTCTCCTTTGCACTAATTTATGCTCTAATCCTTATGATTTCCTCCCTTTTATGAGCTATGGATTTGTTTTCTTCCTCTTTTCATGGTAGGTTGAGTTTCAGAATTAGGTTGTTTATTTGATCTTGCTCTGTTTTGCTAGCATGGGTGTTCACTGCTATGAATTTTCCTCATAGAACTGCTTTCTTTGTGTCCCATAGATTCATAGTATGTTGTATTGATGGTATGTTGTATTGATAGTATGTTGTACTGGGTTTATCATTTAATTGTAAAAGTTGTTTAACTTCCTCTTTAGTTTCTTCTGGGACCCATTGGTTGCTCATAGAGTATTGTTCAATTTCCTTATGTTTGTGAGGATTTTGGAATTTTTTTTGTATTCCAAAAGATCATTTGTCATCTTATATACTTCACTCATCTGTATGTCAAATTGTTTGCCTTTTCCTGCAAATTTTTCTGCAATCTATCCATCTATCTATCACCTATCTGTCTATAACTTTTTAGCAGTATCTCCTGCTTCCTCATAGACTTTAATCAGTCTATTTTATTTTTCTTTGTATCATCTGGAAGCTGCTGGATTTATTTCTCATGGTCTCTTGACATTTTCAATAAATTATTCCTTGCCTATTTACTGGCTGCAATTTGATCTTCTATGTCTCGTGTTTGGCCTTCACATTCATTCATCCTATTTTTCAAACTTTCATTGGAGGTTTTAGTCTCCTGTAAATCTGTTGGAAGCTGTTTAACAGAATCCATTATATTCATAAACTGAGATTCTATTCTGTTCCTGATCTCTGCTTTAATGTTATTAATCATATATTTTACTACTGATAATATCTCTGGTGTTTTTTTTTGTTTGTTTTTTGTTTTTTTTTTTTTGCTTTTTGGAGACAGGGTCTCACTTTGTAGTTCAGGCTGGCCCTGAGCTCACTATGGTGCCCAGGCAAGCTGCCGCAAACTCAGCAATCCTCCTGTCTCTGCCTCCCGAGTGCTGGGATTACAGGCGTGAGCCACCATGCCCAGCATTATATGTGGTTACCGGGGATTGAACTCAGGTCCTTGCGCTTGCAAGGCAGGCACCGGAACCGCTGAGCTAACCCTCCGGCCCATAATATCTCTGGTTTTGATCTGAGAAATTATTCCTGATTTCCATTTTATGAGATCCTCTTTTGTTACCAGCTCAGAGAGTCCTGGTGATTGAGCTTCAGTTTGATCTATTTCTCTTTTCCTTAGATTCCCTGTGGTGATGATTTTTGTATCTGGGTTTTTGAATTTTTTCTCATTTCTATGTCTTTGTCATTGCTGATGTTTTTGGTTTAAGTCCTGGCCTGCTGTCTGAACAATGTTTATTGAAAGTCTCTTTCTTCTTAATATTTTGAACCCTTAGGAGATGGCTATTTTGCGTGGTCCTCCTTGGCTCTGCATTAGACCTTAAGTGGTCTCAGTTTGAGCACACTGTGAAAGATATCTGTACAGAACAATCAGATCACCTTGATTGAAGTAATCACCAACAGTATCAGACATAGCACAGGAAATGACAAACTGGCGATTTCTGTTCTGATACCTTCAACCTCATAAATTAGATCTGTGAACAGTTGCCAAAATTTACAACTAACCACAAATATGTTTACAACATACAGACCCTTAAATATAGCCCTTAAATATAATTCCCTTTGGGAATTAAGGGTCACCAGGGAGTTTGGGGGATAGAGAGAAAGGAGAAGACAATATTAGAAATAGGATTAGAGGGTATGAGGATCACACAAACCCTGGGAGGCTGATAGAAACTGAAGAACAAAAGAGACAGAAGGAACAAATTCACAATAGAACAGACTAACAGCAACTAGACAACTAGAAACTGTATTCTCTCTCCTATAATAGTACAGAAGAAAGGGAAAGTAGAGAGGACTGAAATACCTAAGCCTCAGGGAACTGATACTAACTGGAGGAAAAGAAAGGAAGAAAGAACAAAAGAAGAATAGTGATACCCAGCAGCTACAATCAGGAGACTATTTTCCCTCTCCTGAAAAAATAAGAGTAGTTGAGATAAGAAAAAAATCTCGAATTGGACAGACTCAGTAACAAGAAAGTAAAGAAATGAAGAATAAGAGCAAGGGTAGAAAATAGAAAAAGGAAGAAAACTGAAAAAAAAAGGGGGAAGAGAGAAAAAAGAAGAAAAACAACAAAAATAGCAAAAGAAACAAACAAACAGTACCAAAGGGGCCCTTCAAGGTGTGCATCTCCTATCTCCTATAGACTATATGGGCAGTTACATGCAGATCAGTGTTCACTCATCACAGGGAGATAGCCATAGTCTCCTGAGAATCAGTCTGGGTTCCTGAATTCAGCTCAATAAACTGCTGCAGGGTTGAAAGTGCTGCTGCCCTTCCCCTGAAGTTAGTCTGGGGTCCTGTAGATGGAGCTGGCCCCACAAACTCACTGATGCTTGTAGTCCCCAGGTTTTCATCACTCTCCCAGTGGGTGCTTTCCTATGGCAGACCAGGAGCTGGAACTCAGGAATTTGATGTGGTGATCTGGAGGATAAGAAGCTAGAACACTGGGATGCTGTATAGTGATCCTATGGGTGGCACTATTTTCAGGGTAGACTCAGGAATTTAATCCCTTTTTGATGCAGCTCCACCCCAGCCACTGAAACATGGGTCCTCAGAGCTTTCTTACTTCACTGCTACTGCTCCTCTGTCCTCTATCCTTTGTCATCTGTCTGGAATCAATTTATATATGTTGAAAATAGCAGCTGTTGCCATCCAGTGTGACTGCTGCTCCACTCCATTACCCTGTTTCTCCCCGGGGCCTATAATCGGTCAGAAGTGACCAGTGGTGTGTAGCTTTGGAAGCCCCTCCCCAGACTGTTCTAATACAGCTAGAATTGAAAATCACTCCCCTAAAGGGATCACATGGCATCTAAATGCCATCTAAGAGATAATGATCCTTGATTCAAACTCTGAGTCTACTGGAGACTCCTGCAACAGGTTCTAATCTCCTGCTCAGTGCTACAATACATGACTAGGAGGAAGACATAGAGACAGTTAAAGAGAAGAGTGAAGAACAAGAATGCACACAATGAACAAGCAGCAAAAGACCCTGACTAGCCAAGGTTGCTAATATTTATTTGTGAAACAGTCAGAATTAAGTTGTAAGGGGCTACATGAAGTTGCTGTGGATACTGCTAATGCAGGCAAGGCTTGTAAAAGAAAAAACAAGAATTCTTGAATTAGGAACAGAACAGATAAAATACAGGTTGTGGTTAATAATTAACCTTGTC
>PVIC010004795.1:34237-60958 GCA_004025085.1 Thryonomys swinderianus | reverse complement strand
AATGTCTGGCATAATAGAAGATAGATTTGGTTTTTAAAATATTGTGACAAAGCACACAGAACACAGAACTTTACTATTTTGATCATTTAAAAATGTATCAATTTTATGGCATTTAGTACAGTCACATTATCATGAAAAACCATCACCACTGTCTAGTTCCAGAACATATCTAGGAAAATCTGTAACCACTGAGCAAACACTTCCTATTCCTCTCTCCCTGACACCCTGGTAGCAATTAATTGCTTTTTGTCAACATGCGTTTGTCTGTTCTGTAAATTATCTATAAACAGAATCATATAATATGTAATATTTTTTTCTAGCGCCTTTCACTTTGCATAATCCTTTCAAACTTCATCCATGCTACATATAACAGCATTTCATTCCTTCAAGTCATATATGCATTACACATTTTGTTTAGCCATTCATCTGTTAATGAGTATTTATTTTATTTCTGTCTTTTGGGCACTATGAATATTGTTGTAATGAGCACATACAGGTTTTTGTTTCAACACCTGTTTTCAATTCTCTTGGGCATTAAGTGTAAGAGTAGAATTGCTGGATACTATGATAATTCTATTTTTCAACTTTGAAAGAATTGCCAAGCTATTTTCCATAACAGCTGCACCATTTTACATTACCAGCAGTAATTTATTAGGGTTTCAATTTCTTCATCTCCTTATCAGCTTCAAACCTTATGGCCAATCTAGTCCCATCTCCTTTTGATTTGAGTTTTCCTAGTGACTAATAATGTTATGCATTTTTCATAAGCTTGATGGTCATTTGTATATCTTCTCTGGAGAAATGTGTATTCAAGCCCAAGACCCATTGCTTAACTTTTTTAGTTGTTGAGCTATAAGAGTTCATATATTTCTAGACACTAGAACAGAGAGAGAGATACAATAAATAAAAACATTTTTATATCATTTTTTTGGTTCTTTTCATTTCCTTGCTAGTGTTCTTTATTTTATTTTATTTTTGAGACAGGGTCTTGCTTTGTAGTTCAGGCTGGCCCTGAGTTCACTATGTAGCCCAGGCAAGCCTCGAACTCAGCAATCCTGCTGTCTCTGCCTCCTGTATGTTGGGATGACAGGCCTGAGCCACCACGCCTGGCACTGTGGTATGTGGTATTGATTGCTGGTGGGCGTGACTCACCATGCCCAGTATTGTATGCGGTTACCGGGATCAAACTCAGGGTCTTGTGCTTGCGAGGCAGGTACTGGACCCACTGAGCTAAATCTTTGGCCCACTCGATAGTGTTCTTAATCTCCAAAAAGGTTTGGTATTAATGAAGTCCAGTTTATTTATTTTTCTTTTATTACTTACACTTTTGTGTCATATGTATTTTTTTCAAAGTTTCAAAAACATGAAACTATGCTTAAGTGTTTCTTTACATCTTATATTTAGGTATTTAAGTTAAATTTTGTATATACTTTGAGGTAGGAATCCAGCTTCATTCTTTTGTATGTGTAGAATCAGCTCTTATGTCACCATCTATCAAAAAGGTTACTCTTTTCACACAAATGTTTTTGGTACCTTTGTCAAAAATAAATTCACCTAAATGCTGGACATGGTGGCTGACGCCTGTAATCCCAGCACTCGGGAGGCAGAGACAGGAGGATTGCTGAGTTCGCGGCGGCTTGCCTGGGCACCATAGTGAGCTCAGGGCCAGCCTGAACTACAAAGTGAGACCCTGTCTCCAAAAAGCAAAAATAAATAAATAAATAAATAAATTCACCTAAGTGCTGGGCATGGTGGCTCACGCCTGTAATCCCAGCACTCGGGAGGCAGAGACAGGAGGATTGCTGAGTTCGAGGCTTGCCTGGGCTACAGAGTGAGCTCAGAGCTAGCCTGAACTACAAAGCGAGACCCTGTCTCAAAAAAAAAAAAAAAAAATTTCACCTAACTGGATTTGGTGCAGTATGCCTCTAGCTCTAGCTATTCAGGAAACAGAGCCAGAGGGTCATAAATTCAAGCCAACCTGGGCAACTAACTTAGTGAGATCCTATCTCAAAATAAATCAATAAAAACAAAGTCTGGGAATAGAGCTCAGTGTCCTTGGGTTCTATCTCCAGTGCTACAAAAGAAAGAAAAGTCTGTCACAAAACCAAAAGTAACACCCAAGACATTTTTTTTAGATAACTGACATAGTTACCAAAGAAATGGTTAAAGTACTAAAATTTAGAAACCTTCATAAAACAAACATTCATTTTTTTATGCTATGGTCTCTAACCAAATTGGCAGCATGGTTTTAAGAACAGAGTATTACAAGGAAGTTAATAAAATTTAAATTAACACAAATTGTTTCACCTCTGAAATAGTAGATTAGATTTAGAAGTGAAATGTCTTTTCCAAAACAACAAATCAAAGAAATGATTCTATACATGGTTTTCTTAACAGATTGCTGGGTGATCAGCATATATCATTGCCAGATTTACTAGATCCTGGGAAGGAAAAAGGTGTCCCTGCAAATGCTGTATCCCCACTGAGTACATCAAGTGGGAAGCATTCTTTGAAGCCAGCAGACTTTCTTTGTTGCAAATAATTCTGAAGGGATTTAGAAACCAGATAGGATTAGAGCTTGGGAAAAAGGGAAAAATTCAACCTTAATGATAAATGAAAGAAAACAGAGTGAGAAAGAAGGGAAACTTTATTCAGATCCAATTACTGAGCAGTAAATCTCTCTTATTTAGGAGATTCTAGGTACAGACTCACTATGTGTGCAAGAAAGAACTGGTGAAAAACTTTGATTTGTTTGGCTTTGTTCATAGTGCTGAGGACCAAACTGGGGGCCTCATGCACACTAAGCAAGTGCTGCACCCCCAGCCTATGAAGAACATTTCTTTCTTTTTTTTTTTTTGAGACAGGGCCTCGCTTTGAGGTTCAGGCTGGCTCTGAGCTCACTATGTAGTCCAGGCAAGCCTTGAACTCAGCAATCCTCCTGCCTCTGCCTCCTGAGTGCTGGGATTACAGGCGTGAGCCACCACGCCCAGCACTGTGGTATGTGATACTGATTGCTGGTGGGTGTGAGTCACCACACCCAGCATTGTATGTGGTTACCAGGGATCGAACTCAGGACACTGCACTTGCAAGGCAGGCGCCGGAACCACTGAGCTAATCCTCTGGCCTGAAGAACATTTCTTAAAAACAAAACTGAACACCCTGCCCAGCTTCTTACTCCAACTGTCTCCTAAGCCACCTACCAGCTTCCATTCTAATCCTCCTTGGGATGCTTTGAAAGGTAAATTATGTCCTCCTCTGCTTCATCCATCCACTGACTTCCTGTCTTACCCGGAGTGAAAGTTTAAATCCTTGCCATGTTCTACATGCTACCTCAGACCTCCCGCCCTCCCCTACTTAACCTCTATCCATCTACTACCAGCATCTAGCACATTAGTGTTTCATTTACTTTATATAGTTTTATACAGTTTACAGCTCAAGAATGTAAGTTCCACAAAAGCAAGGTTTTGAGCCAGGCGTGGTGGCTCATGCCTGTAATCCCAGCACTCGGGAGGCAGAGGCAGGAGGATTGCTGAGTTTGAAGCTTGCCTAGGCTACATAGTGAGCTCAGAGCCAGCCTGAACTACAAAGCGAGACCCTGTCTCAAAAAAAAAAAAAAAAGAAAAAGCAAGGATTTGGACCTGTTGGTTCACACATATCCCTAAGCCTCAAGCTGCTTCCTATCTGTCCACTGAACAGATGCCATTTGTTTGTATTTTGTCAGATAAACACTGCCTTCACTTGAGATATGGACACCTCACTGTTCTTTAATTTTTAACATAGGGAAAGAAATTCTGCTTTTCAACTTCTTGCTTGGTTTTTCAGATCCTGTTGGCTAAACTGTGGAATGTCACAGAATTGGTCTCTAACTGTCTGGAAAGACCTACAACAGAATAAGAAGATGCTGTTGCTCCTTCCATTCTCCGTATATCCTCCTCCATTCCTAACTTTCCCAACTATGTGAATGTATGATTGAAGACCTACAAAGTCCAGTTAGATATTCACCCTCTGCATTCCATCTACCTGTTCTTCCCTGCTGGGTGATTACCTTTTGTCTTCACTTAGTTCTACAGATCGGGTCTTGTCTTATATTGTCTTTCAGTGGAGTGAACTTGATTGATTCTGTCTGACTTGCTTGCACATGCACAAGTAGGTTGTAGCTCTGGGCATACCCAGCTGCACGGATTTGCGTCCATAGCCGCCACAATGGCTCAGACTATGTGAAAGTGTTTCTAGTTACAGTCTACTTAATGGTAGGCACAGAGCTATTTCCTTCTATGTGCCCTAACCCAGCTAAGGGGTTTAGAATAGTGTATATGAGAGTAGTTTCCATTTAATAAAGTGCATTAGTGGAGGCATTGGAGATGGTCATCTTTGTGTGTTAATATCCCCAGATGAATGACTAGCATCTGTAAGCAACTTTGTATTTCTAAGCTATACTTGACCCTCCCTTTCATCCACATCCCTGAAAAGCTCTGATTATAACCATGTTTAAAATCACAGGGTGAAAGGAAAGTAGGGAGGTCATCTAGTACATCTGCTAGCAGAACATACATCTATATCACTTACTCTATTTTCCCAAGATTTCTACAGTAGAGATATGATAATTCTCTCTAGATAGAGATTGTTCGAAGAATAGAGATGAGGGATTTTTTTTTAAAGTTCACCCAATAATCCAACTGTAAATTCATCTGATATTTCTTTAAGTATTTCTTTAAGTACAACATTTTTTTCTAGGCTTGCTTCTGAAAGTAAAATTAGAAAAGAAAAAAAAAGCAAATAAGAGGACAGAGGAAAGGTCAGAAGGCAAACAGACTGAAGGAGATCAGAGAGAATCAAGAAGAAATGTAAAAAGAATTCAAGTTCTGTTTCCCTTCCTTTTTTGATTTCTAAAGGAATTGATCTGGGTCTCTCCCCCAGGCATTCATTACTTGAACATCAAGTACACACAGACTCAGGAATGATAAAAGATAAAGGGTCAACTCTGGAAAAAACAAGTTCCGTAATCAAAAAATAAAATGTGTTCATTTTTCATACTTTTAACACTAAGTAAGAAAAGCAGTCAGTGGTCAAAGCTCAATCTACCCAGAGGCACCCCAAAGGAAAAGGAAATATTTCCTGCCTATCTTCCTGACATATCTAGTCCTTGGCAGCCACTGTTAACAGTCTTTGAACAACTTTCCAGAAAGAAAAGTTAAATGCAATTCCCACATAGATGCTGTCTGTCTGTGTGGGAAGAGTAAAATTTAACATTTTATTCTAAAAGGAAAATATCACATCTCCTATATGGTAAATTATTATTTAAACTTTAAATTATGTTGTAGAGATCTTTCCCTGTACCTACAGTCCTGCAATTGCCATAGCTAAGTTTTGTCTCTCTAAGCACTGTATCTGCGCGGCCTAGCACAACGATCTTGCATATACACTTCCTAACATAAATGTTTAGATAAGTGAATGAATAAATCAGCAAATAATGATTAATCCATTCTTTTGATCCGAAGTATAATACTGCATTGTCTAAACACAGAGGAACTATCTAGTTGGCTACTGATGAACGCTTAGAATATTTTCCTTTGGCTCTTACTGTAATAAACATTCCAGAATAATCTGTTAAATCTCCTATACATGCATAACTACACGAGAATCCAAGGTAATTGCTTAGCATTGTAAAACTCAAGCTATTGCATTTCTAACTTTGATAGATTTTATACTCCCAAGTGATATTCCTAACAGGTCGCATCAATTTATACCCTTTTCACAGCTTGTACTCTGCAGCAACTCACAACCTAACCATTAGTGACAAAAACATTTATTGCTATAGGCTGAATAGTCTTCCAGCCACAGCTTTTTAATGTAAATTGTATCAGATGAGACCTCAAAAAACTAAAAATCCTTTCAGCTTTGTTCAGCACTGGGGACATCCTTTTTCTCAAAGACAAAGTAGTTGGTCCGCTGGCCAGCTCTCTGGAACGGAGCCAAACTTCATGGCTAACTGCTTCTTTTGTATGTTCTAAT
The DNA here is from genome assembly GCA_004025085.1 of Thryonomys swinderianus. NCBI lineage: Eukaryota > Metazoa > Chordata > Mammalia > Rodentia > Thryonomyidae > Thryonomys > Thryonomys swinderianus. Next base: position 54,946 of record PVIC010004795.1, on the reverse strand, counting down.
AATAAAATATAATTCTATTATGGCCTCTTGGTAAGAATTTCCATTCTGAATTTTTGTGAAATACAGATCATGATTTAAGAGCCTGCAGACCTCACTGAGAAAGTATGCATAAAGGATACAGGTAGCTGTTGTACAGAAGTGCTAGAAACCACATTACCCAGGCGCTCACAAGGATTCCACTGCCTATTGACATTGAAATAAGAAAAGTAACCTATATGGAGAAAGAAGGTTGTATTCCCATTAACATTCATGAGCTTCAGTCGCTGAAGCCTCACACACCAAGCAGGGAATATATCCTTTGTCTACTGATGAGAAAATGTCTCAGTGATAAATGGTTACTGACAGGAGTGTCACAAGGGCGACAGCACACAGAGCAGCTCTGACGAACTTTTTTTAGTCTTCTGAAGCTTTTTGTAGCATTGTGGAGCGTGGTGCCTCTCCCCTCAAAAAAAAGCCTTCATCGAGGCGCTTCTCAAAAAGCCAAGAGCAGAACCTTTAAAAATAATTTAGAACAGGGCCGGAGATTTAGCTCAGTGGTTCCAGCACCTGCCTCGCAAGCACAGGGCCCTGAGTTTGATCCCAGTAACCACATACAATGCTGGCCGTGGTGACTCACGCCCACCAGCCATCAATACCACATACCACAGTGCCGGGCGTGATGGCTCACGCTTATAATCCCAACACTGGGGAGGCAGAGAGAGGAGGATTGCTGAGTTCGAGATTTGCTTGGGCTACATAGTGAGTTGAGGGCCAGCTTGAACTACAAAGCGAGACCCTGTCTCAAAAAAAAAAAAATTTAGAACAAAGTTCTGAGGCTTCAGAGATACTCTGAAGTGTTCTGCAGCCGGCATCCAGGCTATTAGCGCCTAAAACGGACATTATAATAAGGCTCCGGTCATCCAAGAGCAGCGCCTGGAATGTTAACAGGCGCATTCTTGAAATGCCTCCCATTCATTTACATAAATTCAAACTTTTGAACACACTCATTTAGTAAATTTGTGAGAAAAAAATATACGAAGACGTTCCTCATTTCAGAAATATCTCATAGACTCCTACAATGGCTACCAATAACTTTCACTTAATTTTCTACACTTGATCTAGCCAAAAGGCCGAGAAGCGATAACTTTCACTTAATTTTCAAATCAAAGTAAGTTCCGTGACTGATGGACAACTTTGTCCCTTCGAGTCCGAGGAAGAGCCTCAGACGCATTCGTTCTCACTTCCGCGGCCTGGCTCTAGGTGGCAAACTTCCCTCACCTACGATCCCCAAGACTGAACCCCACCGCGGGGCCTCGGCCCTGTCCACAGGAGTCAGCGCCTTCCCACCAGGGCAGTGTGCACAGTGGCGTTTCTAAATCAGGCCTGTCGACAATGCACCTTTGAAGCTTCTTCCCCAACCTAAAGAAAAGTCGCAGTGCAAAACAAGAGATGCACAATCCTCAGGACCGTCCTGTCTAACGAGCATTTGTTAGGGACAATCTCAGCCAACCTTGCAACCCTCGCGCGCCTGGGTAGGGATTCCCTCGCGGTTGAGGAGACTGGGCTCAGGGGAGGGGGATGAAGGCAGGACTGAAGAGAAGAGGGCGTGGCTGTGGCTCAGGTTCCACCCCGGCGGCTTCCAGGCGCCTGCGCGCCAGGGTGGGTCTGTGGTTGGCTGCCCCTTCCGTTCACCCTCGCGCGTGCCCCCGGCTTCCTCCTCCGCCCCGCCCACCGCCGCCCACTGGACGCGATGACGCAGTGCAGGTTTGCGGACGTGGCGGCGTCGTAGGCGGTGGCGGATCCGTACTGACCCGGCCAGAGCCCGGGTCATGAGCTCGCCGGGGTCGGTGGCGAAGGCGGCAGGCCCAGTATTCACATCCTCGCAGCGTGGCCCCCGCTAAGGGGCCAGGTGAAGATGGCGGCGCGAGGTGCGGTGCTTGGCTCCCGGAGGGCAGGTTGGATGCGGCGACGGGGCGGGGCTCGGACGGCCCTGGGCCTGGGACCCCGGAGACCGGCGGGGCGCTCTGGGCAGCCTGAGCTGCTTGTCTTGTGAGGGCGGGAAACGGGCTTGGGGAGCGACTCCCTCCTACCCGCGGGATACCCGGGACACCGCGTTTCCGCCGAGCTTCAGGTTGTCGTGGATACTCGGCGACCCGCGTCTGACCCACGTCGTCCGGCTGTGATTCTGGGAGAGCAAAATCGGAGATTTAATCGTTTCTAGAGGTAGTAGGGAAGGGAAGAAGAAAGAACTAGGCATGAGGCACGGAGAGAAAGAGAGAGAGAGAGAGAGAAGGATGCTTTTTAAAAAACAAAATTGGCCTGGCGGATCCGGCTTCTGTGGCTCCGTCCCAGTGCCCGCTGGGCTCAGTGGTTCTTGCCTTTTTCGCGCTCAGCGCAGGAATATCAAAGACAGACACCAAGCAGCGGCTGCCGCGCACACGGTACAGAAGGTGTGTGGAAAACGTTTAGCAGGTTTCTTGCAGTTCCGTGAGGAGACTGTCGTGCCTTTTTTCAGCGTTAGAATCAGAGAGGTAAAAAGGACTGAGCCAGATGACTTGAACACTACTGTGTGTTTTCTAATCCCTAAGTAGTTTGCACAGGTAATTTACCTGACTGGGCCAAAGTCTTGCTGTTCACTTTGATTATGGACAACCATTTCTTGATTAACAGCTAGCTTATAGTAAATTCAGTTACCTGCACTCATTACAGCTCTAATGGAGAGAGTGGAACAGGTGAGGTTTTCAATATTAGCAATATATCATGGAGAGAGATTGATTAAAGTCAGGGTCAGAATGCCTTCGAGTGTTGCTCACTGAGTTTCAGTTAACTGTAGTACTTTTGAGGTTTGAAGAATAGGTTATCAGTAAAAGTGAAGGAACAGCATTAACGGTGTCATCATAGCCTGTATGAGGTTCTGCAGAATGTGTATCAATTTTTTAAAGTATGGATAATTATTGATAATATGAAACATTTTCCCTAGAAAAATGTCCATATGTGTAAAATTTGCCCATCATCCATGGGGCTCCTTGATATTCCCTAGAGCAGGGATGGCGAACCTTTTAGAGCTTGTAGTGATACAGACAGCCTGCTGTAGCACCCATGCCATAGGTTCGCCAGCCTAGAGTAAAAGGCATTTGTAGGCTAAAAATGACTTGGTCAAGTAAGAGAAAGTAAAACTTACCTTTGAAGTAATAGCTGTAATTGTGACTTCAGAACCCCTTTTGAGAGGTGACATATGGATAACTTTATTGGTGACTGTCAGATTAGTATTGTACCTGTACTTCTTGGTAATAAATAATGTAGAACCTCTAGGAACAGTTGAAATAATTTACTTAATATGTAGCCATTAGTTACTATACTAATAGAATTCCCTAAGTTTTTAAAGCATTACAGTGCTGCCATAGAGCAAGTAGAACTGGCTTTTAAGGATTAGATTCAATTATATGAAATGGGTTGAAAACTTAACTATGTGCCTATCTATGTAGAGAACATAATCAGTTTTTGTCAATTTTACAAATTCAGACAGTGTTTTTCTTTCTTTCCTTTTCACATGGTACTCATCCATAGCATTCAGGATAGAACTGAGTACCCTCTGGGATATCATTTTTGCTTCTTCGGCTTCCATAACACTTAGATGGTTTCTTCGTCCTTCGAACACACTTTCCATCCTTGTAGGCAGGTTTTAGTATCTCCACTGAGTTTAAAAGTTTTGAAATTCTTTAAGACTTGATCTTGGGCCCTTTTTTACTTCACGCTAAGATGTAGTAAGAGGTGTTTATTAGTGACTAGGTAATCTCATCTGTACTTGGAGCTGCCGTTTCACCTCTGTGCAGATTAGTCATGACATTATATTTTTAACTCTGACCTTTCTCCTGGTTGTCACTATAAAGTTCTCTGTCTAATGCACTGCCCTTTCTTCCAGCATATTGTTGCCACATTCCCCCCTGGCTTCCTTTGTATCTTGGAGAATAGTAGCACCACCTTTTACTCAGTTATGCAAATCAGAACTCTTGCCACCATTTTTAGCTTCTTTTTTTTTTTTTGAGACAGGGTCTCACTTTGTAGTTCAGGCTGGCCCTGAATTCACTATGTAGCCCAGGCAAGCCTCAAACTCAGCAATCCTCCTGCCTCTGCCTCCCGAGTGCTGGGATTACAGGCGTGAGCCATCACGCCCGGCAATTTTTAGCTTCTTTTCTCGTATCTCAGCTACATTCAAGTTCATTTATCACCGAAAAGCCTCTTACTAACACTCCAGTAACTGAAAGCAAGCTGTCTTCTTTTGAATGCAGAGTTAGGTTGTTAGATTCTTGAATTCGTTGCTAATGAGAGTAGACCTGCTTGGTGAAGATGTTGAGAGTGAGTGTGCAAGAAAACAAGAAGCACTCATCGATGCCCATTTTTAGATCAAGACAGCTCTCACTCTGAAGTATTAATGAACAGCCACCAAAAATCGGCTCGGAATCTTTAGGGACCATACGTTGAATCTGATGAGGAGCCTTAATTTTGATGAAAAGCTTCCAGGAGAAGAAATATTTTTGGCCAAGACAAAACTATGACCTGCATAAAATTCACATACTATATGCTAAGTAGAAATTGTGACCAAGAGGTAAATAGTACAGAGACGCTTCATTCCCAAATAGGCATTCAGTGCAGAATGAGCAGTGAAGTTCCGTGAAAATATTGTGTATGTGTGTATAAAATGTACTTTGAATCTGTCAGAACTGTAAGTTATAAATACAGCCACAGGCTTTTAAGATATCTAGAACATTATTTTCCTACTTCATGTTCTCATAGTAAGAGGAACTTAGTACATAGTAATGTACTATTAGTACTGTGTACTATTAGGAGCTTACCTAATAGTACATAGCAATGTGCCTACTAGTGATGTGATTAATTCACATGTGTTGTGAAGTTGTATGTTAGGGCACCTTTTCCTCCTGTCCCATGGGCTCCCCTGGAAAATGATTGTTGCATCTTATCGTTTTGAAATCTACATTTTTAAATACCATTATTTAAATAATGTAAGATGCATGTAAATCAATCAGATGAATCAGCTACATGCCACAGTGTTTTTATTTTTATTTTTTTTCTTCAGATTTTAACATTATGGCAGGGAGGCATCAGAATCGCAGCTTTCCTCTCCCTGGAGTGCAGTCTAGTGGCCAAGTACATGCTTTCGGAAATTGTGCAGACAGTGATATTTTGGAGGAGGATGCTGAAATGTATGAGCTTCGATCTAGAGGAAAAGAGAGAGTCCGAAGAAGTACATCAAAAGATAAACTTGATGACATTATTTTATTAACAAGAGACATACATGAAGGAGACACTTTAAATGCAATAGCCCTTCAGTACTGTTGCACGGTAAGTTTTAATTTAGTTTTCCATAATTTAGTCTAGAATGAATCTTTTGTTCATTAACCCAACCAAATTGAGATAAATTCCTTGTGATTTTATCTTTATTCCTTTTCTCTTTTATTTTTGTTTTCTTTCTCTACATAGAAGACTGTTTGATGTCAGTGGATGTTAATGTTTTGAAATTTTAAGTAAATACTTCAATTTGTTTATCTCTAAATCCATCACCTTATCTTCAGTAGTGAAAAATATCCAAATATTTTATTCACAGTAAAGGAATCTAAAAAAATATTAGGAAAAGTGTCTTTTTGCCATAGTTCCATAGTTACTCAATGTTGTCACTTTGGAGCATTTCTTTCTGTAGCTTTGTTTGAGTCTATAAATATTTACATATACTTATCTATTTGGGGTATGGTTACTTATATTTTAAAGCTGCATATTAGCATATATTATTGTGAACAAATCTCACAAGCCTTTCTCAAAACCTTATAGATTCCCACTTTTTTTTTTTTTTTTTTTTTTGAGACAGGGTCTCGCTTTGTAGTGCAGGCTGGCTCTGAGCTCACTATGTAGCCCAGGCAAGCCTCAAACTCAGCAATCCTCCTGTCTCTGCCTCCAGAGTGCTGGGATTACAGGTGTGAGCCACCACGCCCGGCTAGATTCCCACTTTTAAAAATAGTTATATAGTAATATATAAACATACCAAATTTATTAAGCTATTTCTCTATTCACGAATAGTCAAGATTTTCCCAGTGTTTTACTTTGTAGAGATACTCTTTACAACCAGAGCTTCAGTGGTGGTACCTACTTTCTTTTGAATATATTCTCAAAAGGAGAATTACTAAATAAAAAGGAAAGGTATTTTTTAAAAAGTTAACTGACAATACTAAACTCTGTTTAAATTCATTTTACTGTGTCATGCCTACCCTTACCCTTACCCTTACCTGAGTCCTTAGCAGAACGTATCGTAATATAAGCACACTGAGATTTAGGCTGATTTACAACGTTGGTTTTCTGACTTACTGTTCTGGTACTTTCAAACTAGGAGAATTTAAAATTTGTGTACTATTTACCTCCTGGTTTGTTTGTTTGTTTGTTTATTTATTTATTTAGAGACAGGGTCTCGCTTCGTAGTTCAGGCTGGCCCTGAGCTCACTGTGTAGCCCAGGCAAGCCTGGAACTCAGCAGTCCTCCTGTCTCTGCCTCCCGAATGCTGGGATTACAGACGTGAGCCACCACGCTGGGCACTGTAGTATGTGGTATTGATGGCTGGTGGGCATGAGTCACCACACCCTGCATTGTATGTGGTTACTGGGATCGAGTTCAGGACCTTGTGGTTGTGAGGCAGGCACCGGAACCACTGACCTAAATCTCCAGCCCCTCCTTGTTTATTTTTAAGTGAACTTTTAAAATTCTTCTTAATAACTCAATAGTTACAGAGGTTATAATTTCCATAATGCCAGTATTGACCTTGAAAAATAAGACTGTCAGAATACCTCTTTAATATGTCCATGGAATTGTAAATGCTGCCAGAATTATTACCTGGAATCTCCCTTTAAGATATGTGTGTGTGTGTGTGTGTGTGTGTGTGTGTGTGTGTGTGTGGCGGAGATTTAGCTCAATGGTTCCAGCGCCTGCCTTGCAAGCGCAAGGCCCTGAGTTTGATCCCAGTAACCACATACAATGCTGGGTGTGGTGACTCACGCTCACCAGCAATCAATACCTCATACCACAGTGCTGGGTGTGGTGGCTCACGCCTGTAATCCCAGCACTTGAGAGGCAGAGGCAGGAGGACTGCTGAGTTCCAGGTTTGCCTGGGCTACATAGTGAGCTCAGGGCCAGCCTGAACTACAAAGCGAGACCCTGTCTCCAATAAAAGAAAAAAAGATATGTGTGGTTGTATATAAGAACTTGTTTTTAGCGTGAAATTCTGTGTTCCCTTTTCTCAGTATTTTTATCCTGCCAGAGTCTTTTATTATATAAAATTTTTTTTACTCAAAAGCTTTTTGCTGATTACCTACCATACTGCCATGCAGCAGGAACATATGACATTTCTAATTTCATTTTGTATGTGTTCTGTCAATTTTAATTGAAGTTAAAAAAAATTTCTTTTGTGGCTGTAAGATTCTGTGTTTTCCAGATAATTGTTGCAGTTATTCACAATTTATCAAAGCAAATACATTACAGATTTCTAATTTTAAAATGTAATAGAATGCCTTATTAAAATGCATTTACTGACAAGATAAGATGAGCTGGATAATTATTCTTGTTCCCGAACATGCTTATGTATGGCAACACTGAATTAGAAAATATCCCAATACAATTTCCAGTGCAAATACATATGTGAATGTGTGTTTTTAAAAGTGTGAGATCACTGAGAAATAAATGGCCAAATGTGTCTTGGGTCAGAGAGGCAGTTCTAAAAACAAACAAATCCAAGAGGGTAGTGCTGTCACTTTCTTACAGAATGACTTCGCTTTCCTTGAATCCACCTGCCAGGTCCTCTTGGGAGGGAAATTTGAAGTGTGGCTTGGTGGTGAAATAATTTGTAAGTCCTTTGAAGTAGAGAAAAAGTTTCAGGCATGAAACTATCGCATGGCAATTTCAAGGAATAAAATGGTGAACGGTAGAAGGAGTTGACTTGTGTGTTTGAGAAGTGAGTGGCAGAAGCTGACTGAGATGAGGCACTTGGAGGCAGCTGAGGCAGAGTGTGTCCCATATAACAGGAGAACCTCACCATGAGGTTTAACCAAGGGCAACAAAATCGTGGATGACCTTGCTTGTCAGCTGGAGGGGATCCAATAAAGAGACTGTTGGAGTAATTCAAATGAAGATGGCAAGGACTACACGGAAATACCTGTGTTAGAACTGAGGCTGATAGAAAATATATTTGGGGAAGATCACAGCATGCATTAGCTGATTAATCATTTGAAAGGAAGAACCATGAAAACTGGTTAGCTTAGTAGAAGAGAATAGGTTTAATTGGTGGGAAAGCTGACATAGCCAAAGGAGGGGATTAAGATAAGCAGTTTTCTTCTGATGGGGCTCAACTAGCAATGGATGATTCATCTTACAAAAGGGTTTGTCTTAAAAATGTAGTGAGTAGTCAGTGCTGTACTCCACCTGTAGTCTTACTATAAAACAGTGCTGAAAGGAATCAAAGTGCAGGGTGGGAACCCAAAAGGTCACCAAAGAAGTCAGCAAACAGAACAGAGGTAACCTAGTGGGAGCTCACCCATAGAAGCCTGATCCAGAGTGTTGAGTAGTTACTGCGAAGAGAACACAGCACAAAGCAAAAGAGCATTTTGAGACAGTGAATTTAAGCTTTGGGGTCAGTGAATCTTCATTTACTTTAAAACAGAAGGGTTTCAGAGTAGTGAGATTACTCTCTTGTCTCCTGGATAACATTCAGCCCTCTCCATCCACTTCCCATGTGACACCGTGGTTGGCCTGCTCCGGTCTTCTCCGTTCGTTAATCTACAGTTGATTTCACCACTTCCTCCTAAACACTCTTTGCTTGATCTTCCTGTACTCTGCCTATTTCCGATTTTTCTGTTCAGATGCAGAAACAGCTAAAGTTTATATGGCATACTATAGATCACTGTCCCAAAGTGTTCTGAGCTGGGTAGTGTTGTCACTGCCATCCTGCAGGCATGGAGCCTGGGTTGCAGAGAGGTGAAACAGCTTGCTCAACCACAGTCAGAGGGTGTGGTCATGCTTCAGACCTTGTCCTGCTGCCTTCATCCAGTGCGGTGTATTACTGCTTTCTGGCTCTCTCTTTAAACCTCCTTTGTGGGTTTTTCATACTCAACACACCCTTCAAGTATTGGCATTCTTCAGGGTCTTTTCTGTCACCTCTGCCAGCCTTTCCAGTGACCCTGGTTCTCGGGTCACCCTTGGCCCTGGAATGAGTGGCACAGACTGAGATGAAGCACTTCAAGACAGCAGGACAGTTGTACCACATCATAGGAGAACCTACATCACTGTAAGATTTTAACATGCGTAAAGTAAAGTAAGGGACTCAGGTGTGAACTGGAGGATCTGACCCCTTCCGCTGTGGCTCACGCACCTCACTGCCGGTGTGGCTAAGATCTTTGTTCATCCCCTGCTGACGCAGGAGTGCTCCTTCTCTTGAGGAGTAGTGACGTCAGTCACAGAGCTGACTGAACTATCTGAAATCTAAGTTTCAATCTAGCCTTACCTCTCTGACAGTTAGATGGAGCCAGTTAAACTGTGGTGGAAAGAGGAAGGGGACCAGTGATTCATGGTAATAAGAAAACCCGGCGTGCACATGCTGCCCTGAGCAGTGCTCCAGTTTGGCTCTTCGTGGAGACACAGTATAGCTGGGGAGGAGCATGTATATATGGAAAATGCACCTGTAGTTGAGTTCTGAGGTAGTTGAATAATATGTCAACACTAAGGGGGTTCAGGGGGAAAAACTGGCTTTAGAGGACAAATTACAAAGTAAATCACTATTTTATTCATTTTAAGGTTTGTTTTTTTCACCCATTTTAACATCTTTGAAGTTAGAATGTATCTTCATGTATTTAGTTGGTTTTTCTTCCGTAGAAACAGATATATTAATAATACAACTTAAAAAAGTTGGTGGCATCCTAATTTTTTTTTTTTTTTTTTGAGACAGGGTCTCACTCTGTAGTTTAGGCTTGAGCTCACTGTGTAGCTCAGGCAAGCCTTGAACTCAGCAATCCTCCTGCCTCTGCCTCTCGAGTGCTGGGATTACAGGCGTGAGCCACCAAGCCTGGCATTTGTGGTATGTGGTACTGATTGCTGGTGGGTGTGAGTCACTCCACCCTGTACTGTTGTATGTGGTTACCAGAGATCAAACCAGGAACCTTGTGCTTGCCAGGCAGGCGCCGAAACCACTAAGCTAAATCTCCGGCCTGGTGGCATCCTAATTTTGATAAAACTGGACTTTAAGTGATTAATGTTTGCCTGTACACCAATTGAAGACCACGGGTACAGGTACCGTGTGCCTTTCATCATACATCGCTTCCAGCACAGCTGCACTGTGGTGCGTCTGCATGTGGTACAAAGGAAGCCACACAGAACCAGGAATCTACTTAAATAGTGAATGTGTTACTAGAATGGAGAGGTGACTACAAAAAGGAGTTGTGGCTTCCCAAGCCTTATAAATCTAGTGCAAATCTCTTAAGTATGGTAACTTGGTATAATAACTAAGCTCAATTTGTCCTCCCCAAAGTAGGTGGGATGAATGATGTTACCTCTAGTTCAATTTAGAATAGAGTTAAATATTGAATTTTTCTTTCTTACAGGTAGCCGATATTAAGAGAGTTAACAATCTCATCAGTGATCAAGACTTTTTTGCCCTTAGATCTATCAAAATTCCAGTTAAGAAGTTTAGTTCATTGACTGAATCACTTCATCCTCCAAAAGGAAGGCAGGCTTCCCGTCCTTCATCTGTTCAGTATACGTCAGAACAACAGGAACTTCTGCCAGCAAGTGATGGCCTTTCTTCCAGTGAGTCAGCTGGTAGCTATTTAAAAGAAGTTGATCGAGACATAGAACAAATAGTGAAGTGTACAGACACCAAGAAGGAGAACCTGAATGAGGTAGTGTCTGCCTTAACTGCACAACAAGTCCGCTTTGAGCCTGATAACAAAAACACAAAACGTAAGGATCCCTACTACGGGGCAGACTGGGGAATAGGGTGGTGGACAGCAGTGGTGATAATGCTCATCGTAGGTATAATAACACCAGTGTTTTACTTGCTGTACTATGAAATTTTAGCTAAAGTGGATGTCAGTCACCATTCAACAGTGGACTCTTCACATTTGCATTCAGGAATCACATCCCCCTCACCACGCGAAGAAGCAGCCAATGCCATTGCTCCTACCAAAGGCATCCATGTTGGCCAGCAAGATGTCTACAGACTGCCTGGTGAAGATACACAGCCAGCAGCTGCTCAGCACAGAACATAGCAGTTAGCTCTTCATGTTGCATCTGAGTGTGAACCATTTACATTCAGTGACCACTGCAGAGACAGAAGGTGGTGACTGAAGACACTGTATTGTTTTTATCTTTTGAAAACTGAGCACTTGCAAGTGGATTATGTATAAAATCCCTACAGTTGATGGTTGTTTGAGAGCCCTCAATGCATCCTGTTATAGCAGTACCTAAGGGAGAAAATGAATTTAAATACGTTTAGGAAGTTCTTGGAAGATGTATTATTTTCTTACTCTTGCAAATTGTGTTTAAATTTGATCTTTTAATTAATTTAAAGTTACTTGTTACATTTCAGAAGCAGAATAATGATAGTGTCAGATGCCTACAGCTGAAAAAAATTTATTACTGTGAACCACTGAATTACATGGTTGCAAAAAGTTTGATTCTAAAACTGATAGGTAGTACTTACCATTCCTTTTTTTTTTTTTTCTGAGACAGGGTCTTGCTTTGTAGTTCTTGCTGGCCCTGAGCTCACTATGGAGCCTAGGCAGGCCTTGAACTCAGCAATCCTCCTGCCTCTGCCTCCCGAGTGTTGGGATTACGGGCGTGAGCCACCATGCCCGGCTTAGCATACCTTTTTGAAATTCTTATTAGAAAACATTTAGCACCTTGCAGGGAGACAGAAACATGTTTAATTCTGAAGGAGGCTAAGAAACGATTAAATGTATTTTTAAGACAATATAATGTAGCACAGTTGAAAATTTGGAACTCGATCTCTAGAACACTGGAATAGGCTAAAGCTAAAAAATAACTTTTCTCTCTTAAAGAATGCTTTAAGACAGATCCTTTAACCTGCCGTCTGTTTCTGTTTTTCATTGATATTTGAAAGCACTTTATAGTTGGTCGCTGAAGTGTTGTAGGACAGATTCGCATTTAGAAATGTAATCCTCACATAGTGTGATAAGACATTGATGTTATGGATGGTAACATGCCTTAATACATGTAATGCCTTACGATACACTTTCTGGAAGTTAATGTAAATTCTAGAATTGCAGTAGTATTTCAGATGGTCCATTTGGATTCATTACATGGATTATGTAAATTTCACTCTACCCTCACATCCAAGAACAAGTTAATGGGTTCAGTATAAGTCTTTATTGTTTGCCTGTGAGGTCTGCTGCGGAAAAGTTTCATTAAGCAAAAACAAAACGTCAAGAGGCATTTTCTATTAATAACAGAAAAATCGCTTCACCTGTGAATCCCTTAGTTTCCATTTTTCTGAGAGAAAATGTACAGCTGGTTTTTTGCCCAGAGCGCTTATGTCAGGTTGAGGACACAGGCCAGTGTGGATGGGTTGGGTGAGGGCTGGATGATGCCACCTTCTAAGGTCTGCCATGCAGCAGCCAGTCTGGCTAATAAGCATTTGCATACTGATTTCCATTCTTTTTAAAAGTATTTATTTTTAAAATGTAGCAAATGATTCAGTAGCAAAATTTGATGGAATCTGGATTGGCGGTTTTGTGAAAAATATTTCCTGTCAGATATACACTGCATTTTCTGGTCTTCCCAATCTTTAATGTTTCAGCTTTTTGACCAGTCATTTTAGATCTTAGACTCCAGTTTTGCTACAGAGTAGTGTGAATAAATACTAAGGGTAGAGGTTTTATAAATTTTCAGAAAAAAAAAAAAAAACATATAGAAACCAGTCAAATATTCTAAAGCCTTGCACATATTGGAGGACTTCTTCTGAAAAGTGTTTAATAGGGAAGTTGCATTGAATTAATTTCTTTCAGGAAGTCTGTTAGCTAATTTTAAATTATTTAGTGTGCCTTGGGCAACTTGAAAAGAGGAGTGATCTTTTAATTTATGCTCAGTGTTGGCTTGACTAGTTTATATTGTTTAATAAGCCTGCTGAAGAGCCCAGCTTTAGAGTAGAAAATGCAGACTGTTTCAGGACAGAACAGGCTAGGTGTCCTTTGAGTATTCTATAAACATCAAATTGGAGAAATTAGTCACTGGTCCCTTTGTTCATTTTACATTGAAATTGTGATACAGGGGTCCAATTCAAGTGTGTGTACTCACTAAAACTTCTGTCTTGCAGAGTATCCTTTTTGAAAGAAATACAACATATATTCTGATGAAATACAATTAGGCAATTTCTTTTTTCTATATATTTAAATGTATATTTAAGCAATGTTTGAATTATAATTCTATATACAGATAACAGAATTTAATGTTTTCAAAATTTTAAAGATATTTAATATTCTGAATTTTAGCTTTTTAAAAATACTAATATACATTTGTAGCAAATGCAAATTGTTGTACAGCCAGATAACAAGCACAAATACTGTTTGATAATTGTTAATTTTGTGTTGAAACCACTGTTTTAATTCACTTTGAGGCTTTAACTTGGTCTGCAAATGGAATTGTAAATCATAAACACTGTGCTTCACTTAGAGATTTGGAGTAGCCAGTGTAGAAGAATGCCCTCGTTTTAGGACATTTTTCTAAATGTCTGGATGACTTAGTTTTTTGAACTGAAGGTTGGCCATAAATGATATCTTCTTGCTTGTCCACTCTTTAAGTCTGCTGGCCACGTTAAGAATTAGAAGTGTTGCCAGGTGTGGTGGCTTACGCCCATAATCGCAGCACTTGGCAGGCAGAGACAGGGGGATTGCTGAGTCTGAGGCTTGCCTGTGCTACATAGTGAGCTCAGGGCCAGCCTGAACTACAAAGTGAGACCGTCTCAAAAAAGGGTAATGTCATGTTTAACCGTTTAACTGTCTTCTACAGAGGACTTCTTGACTGCTTTTTGCTCGGATTACCTGCATATTCATGGCCTTAAAAGTCCTTTTTGGTGAACCACTACTTAAAAATTGATCTTTCTTAAAGATGTAGTTCTCATTGGTAATATGAAGGATATAGTTAGAAAGCAAAGATACAGTTATGAATCAGAGATCCAGTCGAAGTGTTACAGGGCTAAGTTGGAGGTGTGTCTAATTTTTGTTCTGTGGTGCTGAGAATTAAACCCAGGGCCTCCCGTGTGGTAGGCACGTGCTCTACCCTGATCTGTATCCCAGCCCGGGGTGGAATTCTTAAGTCTACACTTAAATATGGTGCATTATGACAAATCATTCTTATTTTGAATTCCAACAGTGTTGCTCAGGAAATCAGTATTTTTCTTCTAAGTATGTGCATATTGCACTGTTAGATCTAGAAATATCTGAAGGCTTTATTTCATTTTACGTATGCAAACTCTGTAAATCTTGTATATGTATTTTGTACAATTGGAAAATGTAATAGTACTTGTTGGCATGTAAAATTTTTGAAAACGTTTTGCCCTTTATTCATATTTTAAACAATCTGAAAATGTAATAAAGTTTCTATTTTGTTATTCAATCTAATGGAAAGCTGGTGAAATTATGAATAAAACAAACTGTTTCCCCTCTACTAATTGATATAGATATAAGGCAGAGCAATTTGTCAAAGGTTTACAAATCAGATTCCAGTTTGTTCCACTGGATTACTGGTAGGACATAAGTGAAACAACAAATTTTAGATGAGATGTCTGGGAGGTTGTGCTCAAAGATGGTAAGCCATTGTACAGTTTATGAATCCTGAATCAGTCATATGAAATGTTCTATATGTAAACTAAATCTTTCCCCTTCAAGAATATTCTTTTTTTTTTTTTTTTTTTGCTTTTTGAGACAGGGTCTCGCTTTGTAGTTCAGGCTGGCCCTGAGCTCACTATGGTGCCCAGGCATGCCGCCGTGAACTCAGCAATCCTCCTGTCTCTGCCTCCCGAGTGCTGGGATTACAGGCGTGAGCCACCACGTCCGGCATTGTGGTATGTGGTGTTGATTGTTGGTGGGCGTGTCTCCACACCCAGCATTATATGTGGTTACCAGGGATTGAACTCAGGACCTTGCACTTGTGAGGCAAGCGCCGGAACCACTGAGCTAACCCTCCGGCCCAAGAATATTAATTCTTTTAAATTAGTAGCAGAAAGAAAGCTGAGTTCTAATTCAATGGAGTAAATTGTGTTTTTCTATTTTTCAAAGTGTTTGAAGTTGTATTTAGGTTTTGTTTCACTAAGGAAGTTTTTGCTAGCTCAAGACTAACCATCGTCAAGCAAAGCCACTGACAGTGTACACACAGAAGTCCACACTGGGGAGGGCGTGCACATTAACAGGAATCTTGCGTCTGCAGATTTCGTGCAGTCCAGGGACCGGAGATGACACTCATAAAACCCTGCCTGCAGATCCTTGTCCTCCCAACTTTTCTGCCCCACACTCGTTTTCTTTTGTCATTTACAGTGGTAGTTTGTTCAGCAGGATATGATGCAGGCATCTCTGCCCAATAAATACCACTAAAAGGTATCAAAGTTGCTTTCTAAATTAAAAAGATAAAGCAAAACATCTGAAGAGTAAATAAAATGACACAATTTTACTTTGAAAGAATTTAATGTGTAAACAAATACAAAGGAAAAAGCATTATAACAACCAGTTTTGTTACAATTTTGAAGACACTTCACCAGTTAAGTACTTTTCTCTATATAAAGAAGCTATCTGCAAAATACCGTTGATCTTTCTATGGAGTAACTTCACAGTAGATCTTAAGCCAGAAAAATAAGATTTATACTGGTAAATAAATTGCAGGCTCTGCCCTCATAATTGATACACCTTAAAATTATAAAATGATCTTCCAAAATGGGAAAGAATATACCTAGTGGGGCCTCTTACAGTAAACCCTTGCCCAGAGGGACTACCCTGCAGCCTGCAGGACTAGCCCAGTGACCAGTGACGGTGAACCGAAATCAAAGAAAACTACTGAAGCTTCTGTGTATCTGCCTAATTCAAGGAGTTATCAGCAGACCTGTGATCAAGAAATTAGCATAAAGATTCCTATGAACTAAACAGTAGTATTTCATTGTGATACTAAAGGAGCTGAAGAATAACTGTTATCCCCAAATGATAACTCCACCATTACTGAAAACTTCATTTGAGGTTTCTATTCTTGGTAGACTGCAGCTTGAAGACTTTGTTTCAATTTAGAATCTTAAAGCTCCTTTAAACAAGAAGTCACACTTAATGAACATAGCACTAAACTGGTAAGATGGGGTTCTATCCCAACTTGATTTGAGAAAGTAGTGCCATTGAAAGTGATCTTTCTCCTGAGAGAAACTCATGTTGAAGTTACATAAGACAACACAAATTTTCTCCAGTTTTCCCTACAAATGACAAGATAGGAAAATCTGATCAGAATAATACATTTTATGAGGAAAACACGTTCCCTAAAACTGTGTTTCCAGTTAGAGCTATGACTGATTAGAAGGTAAGAACCAAATTTAAGACCTGATCATTTCTACAAGCAAATGTATACATAGGTAAAATTCTGGTTAGCGTTCAAAAAATTTTTGTAGGAAACTTTACAAGTGGAGAAACTAAGGCACAGAAACTTCACCATGTTCAGTTTCAAGGCTAAATTTAATATTATACATAGATTTAGGGCTCTGGTGCTTAGGCAAATGCATGATATCTTCCCAAAGAGGAAGGTATATTTATTTAGGTGTGTAATATTACTAAGTTGTTTTTGAAATATATAAATTTCCTTGAAAATCTTTGGCATTTTAGTTCTCTGAGGCTGAGTTTTCTAGGTATTATCTCCCCAAAATATAAAATGGAAGGGGAGCTAGCTTTTAAATAAAAATAGAATTAATCTGGGGCTGGAGATTTAGCTCAGTGGTTCTGGCGCCTGCCTCGCAAGCGCAAGGTCCTGAGTTCGATCCTGGTAACCACATAGAATGCTGGGCGTGATGATTCACGCCCACCAGCAATCAATACCACATACCACAGTGCTGGGTGTGGTGGCTCATGCCTGTAATCCCAGCAGTCGGGAGGCAGAGACAGGAGGATTGCTTAGTTCACGGCGGTTTGCCTGGGCTACATAGTGAGCTCAGTGCCAGCCTGAACTACAAAGCGAGACCCTGTCTCCAAAAAAAAAAAAAAAAAAAAAAAAAAATTAATCTTAATTTCAAAATGGCCTGAGTTCCTTCTGCATTATTACATGTAGGATAGCTACACAGAGGCCTATGAACACAGCAGCGGCCACAAAGCTTTTCCTGGCTCATACTTAGATGCTGCTTGAAGTTGTAGAACTTACTCTACATTTACATAAAGTACAAAATTAAGAGTCTCCATCTAATTTTTCACCAACTTAACTATTTGCACATGTCAAACTAAGGCAGATCATATATACTGTGTGGTGCGAAGTGGCCCCAAACCTAAGTATTCAATTCATCCAACATGAAAACCTCTTTATTCTGAGATGTGAACTGTGAAATTTATACAGTTCCCATAGGCATCTTTCTCTGGGTGTTTTTAGTCACAAAATTTTTAATCTCTTAATTTGCATTTGTGGGAGCTCAGGCAAGTTTCTAGTCATTAATTTGCATTTGTGGGAGCTCAGGCAAATTTCTAGTCATAATGCAAGTAGTACAGTACATTCCACATAAAAGAATTTTCAAGTTTGCTTTTAAAGTGCTCTGTGTGCTGTATTGTCGACTTTTACATTATAGAAGGCCATTATGACTCATAATAATCTTTAGAAAAGATCAGCAGTTAAAGAAAAATGATTTGTTCAAGTATGGATATACAGGTTAAAAGACGCAAAAGCTCTTTAGGCACATTCAAATCCAGAGTTTTCCAAAACCTACCAGCAGACTAGAAGACATTTAGCAGAGGTATTTATGAGGAATGTCGGAGCTTCTGAGGCTTGTTTACAAGGTAACTGCTGTGTGAACTCAGCAGTTTCACACATTTTGGTAGCAAGTATTTGCCCAGCAAAACAGGGTCAAGAATAAAATAGGTGTTCATTCCTTATCAGAAACAAACCAAGTCAAGTTTGCCCAATACTCAGAAGCTGAATTCTAAACTCTTTCTTGAGAAATTTCATCGCTAGTAGGTGGCTTCATCCATGTTGTCATCACTGTCAGCACCGAAATCATCTCCGTCTTCAAAGTAGGAATTAATGTAATCATTTTCCTAAGGGAAATGGTACATTCCTCAGTGAAATGAAAATGAATCAGCAGCATTATTATTAAATAATACAGTGTAAGCTATCCCTTTAGGCTTATAAATACCAAATTTAAGTAATATGAGAATAGAGCAGATTAGAAGTTTTTAATGTATTTCAGTATGAGCAGATTAGAAGTTTTTAATGTATTTCATGTCTTCTTGGGCTGTTTTCTTCAGGACAGCACCTCCTGCCATTCTTAGGGATCAGCCAGCTCTGAGAACTGCTCCTTCGCCCTGGCAGGGTGATAAAGGCACTGCAGCATCCTCAGTGGCTGGCACACGGGCTGCTGAACTAAGCCTCTGAATGCCTGGACACCGAGAAACAAGGCCGGCCCGCACTGCACCAGACCCGAGCTCACGTCACAGCGTCCAACAGCAGGGACAGTCCCTTCTGCTTCCTATCAATCAAAGGCTCCAAGCAGAGCACATGGAGAAGACACCACACTACATCTATCCAGGCCTCTCAGCTCCTTTTAGTTCGGAAAAGCCTCTAGGCACATCCTGGTATTCAGGTCCGCCATTCATGCAAATGGCTCAGAAGACAGCTGCTGTTTTAAATAATACATCCAAAAGTCCTTCTTGGATCTAGACCGAGTTATATGTCTCTGACTGCAGTATGGATTGTATGTATTTGTATTTTTTTTTTTTTTTGAGACAGGGTCTCGCTTTGCAATTCATGCTTGCTCTGAGCTCACTATGTAGCCCAGGCAAGCCTCGAACTCAGCAATCCTTCAGTCTCTGCCTCCCGAGTGCTGGGATGACAGGCATGAGCCACCACACCCGGCACTGTGGTATATGGTACTGATGGCTGGTGGGTGTGAGTCACCACACCCAGCACTGTATGTGGTTACCGGGATCGAACTCAGGACCTTGTGCTTGCGAGGCAGGCGCCGGAACCACTGAGTTAAATCTCCGGCCCGGTTTCTGGACTTTTATGTACAAAGTTGTCTGTCAAGTTACTGTTCTACCCTCCATGCACTTTGGCACCCTGAGTGTTTCAGGGCTACAACAGTTCTCTTGATACCAAGGAACTGATGTCAGTGATAAGAATACGCTTTCGGGTCCTATCAACTTGGTTTCCTGCATTCATTTGTTATCCATCACACATCTGACTTCTTCTTAGATGACCCAGGTGAGTGACTGTTCCCCTCCCCTAATTGCCCATTACCTCTTCGTGCTCCTCTTCATCATACTCTTCCTGTTCTCCATCATCATCGTCATTGTCTTCATCGCCTTCTTTACTTTTCTCTTTGTTTCCTTCTTTCTCTTCATTTTCCTCATCAGATTTTTCACCCTCACCTCTCTTTTCCAATTCCTGGTATAAGTGAGTTTTATTAACTTAAGGGAAACTACTAGACTGCCACCCTGCCCAGCCAGAAGAGAACACAGTTCCAGATCACTAGCCCAGCTCAAGGGTCCAACTCGAGGGAACTCGAGAAAGGAACCACATGTGCCCTATGCCCACACCAGGATTTCTCCTGTCGTGTTACTTCATAACTTGGTCTATGAGCTCTAATGCATAAGGCTTCATTCTCACGATGGCTATCTTGCCTCCTCCTATGGTATCTGACATATTTATAGACAAGAACTTTCACAGTATTATTTTGTTTTCCTTCTAACATGTAATGGTCATATTGCAAAACGTCTGTGTTCTAGTTTTACAGGTCAAAGAGCTGAAAACTCTCAAGCCATCCTAGGCACAGATCATCCTCAGGGATAAATTACCCTATCTGTAAATTATGTCTATTTCTTTGCCCCTCATCATTTACTTCCCATTCCTAGGAACTTTTCCTTCTCAGTACATCTGGAAGGTTGGGCAGAAAGAAATCACGGTCGACTCTAGTAATTAGTAGCAACTCTAAGATAGGAGGCAAAGGATGAAAAACAGGGTTAGAAGAGCAAAGGATGAAAAACAGGGTTAGAAGAGCTTTCACTGTCTCTTGATTCTACCTACCTATTGCATGGACATAACCAGCACACAAGTTTACCTTGAAAACAGCACCTTTATATTTCAATGACTTGTATGTGATATAAAGTGACCAGTTTTCATTACTATCAGTTTACCAAATTGGACAATGCTCCCTTTGTATGTACAAATGATAAAATTTCTCAAATTTTCCACAAGGTGAGAATAACAATTTCCCATGCTAGTAGTCCTATTTAAGGCTTTACTTCAGCTATTTTCTGATTATTCTTAAACAGTAATTAGAAAACTAGTTCAGAAAACTACAAATGCCCCTTCTGTAAAATATATGCTTTACAGATTACATATGGAGAAATATTTGATATATTTTATATTGTAAATGACTACAACTTAGCTATTTATTTGTTCTTAAATGATTTTTTTTTTTTTTTTTGCTTTTTGAGACAGGGTCTC
>PVIC010004795.1:14115-34137 GCA_004025085.1 Thryonomys swinderianus | reverse complement strand
GCAAGGCAGGCGCTGGAACCACTGAGCTAACCCTCCAGCCCTTAAATGATTATTTTTAAAGTCTTAATTACATCCAAATTTGAATTTAAGGAAATCAAAGGCAATGAAAATGCTATGGCATATATTAACTCAGTTTCTACTCCAACTTCAAGGCCCTCTTTTTCTGTCTGTTCTCACTATTGAGGCAGAACAAAGATGAGGGAAGATGATCCATCTCAATATGGAGTCTTATGTTGTCTTATGAGTTATTACTGTAATGAGTGCAATCTTCCCAGCTGGCAATCTCATTGGGAAGTTGCAAGTAAGCAAAATATGTTTACAGTCTTTTGAAACAGCTACAAGAAATGCACACATAGAATGCTATATTAAAATTAATTCATATATGGTATTCTGTGTTCTCTACTTTAATCAGTTCCTAAGTAAAAAGGCCCTTACCCACAAGTTTGTATATTTAAGATAGGATTGCAGAGCTATATTTAACTTGTTCAAGCTATATACTGTATCTAAAAAAAAATCATGCTATTATTATTTCACAATTAGCATATTATTTCATACTTAAATCAGTTACATACATTTAAAAATACAGAATTCAATGTGATAGGGACTACACCTGCATTTCTACTGTTCTTCCCTCAAATGTATTGAACTAGTAACTTCATCTTTATTTCCACAACAGACCCTACTCAAAACCATAAAATACTTAAATTAGCCAAAAGATTAATGTAATTTTCTTAAAAGAAATGATCTTAGAGGCACATATTTGGTCTCATTTCTTTTACATTAAGCTAGTTTCAGCTCTTCTGTTTAATAGTGTTCACTTTCTCTTCCATGAGATATAACTGCCCAAGCTTCCTACTTTACAGAGTCTATGTTATGCATTAGTAAAAAGCTCTTATATACACTTCCTACTGTCTGATTTCTTGTGTGACTTGGATGTATGTTGCTATCTCTTGATCCAGAGATGTATTATAATAAAACTTAAATTTCTTCTGCTGTAGAAATGAACTTTAATAAGCTTCTTCTGCTTTAGAAGTGAACCATCAGTCATTTACAAACAACTTTTGCTCTATTAAAACTGCTTACATGCTAAATTTTAAAACCCACTTTCGACAGTATCCCAGAAGGGTGTTAAATGGAAGAAATGAAGAAATACAATTCGCTAAGATGCAGAGTTATCTCCCTTACAGCACCTTGCAGCCATCTTATCACCGTTCTGCAGGAGGATTTCAGAGCAGCTGGAACGTGTGCTCTTTGAGTAGCAGGCTTGTCCTGCAACCTCGTCTATCATCCCACCTCCGTGAAGAGGCGGCAGTTACTGCTGTTCCTGCAGCGACCCTCCCGGTTGTATTTTCGAGACATGTTATCTCTGGCTCAAGTAGTGGTCAAAAAATAAAACAGCAAAAATAAGAGCTTTTGCTGCCAAGTGGCTGTGCCACACTGGCCTAGCAAGTGTTTTAAACCTTTATCCTCTGTATGTAAGAATAAAACCTAACTCTGTGTGGCTACAAACTGCTAAGGGCCTGGTGTATGTCAAGAGCACATCAAAGAGCCCAGCATAGTGTTCTCAGTCAGCACTACTATCACTGTCACCATCAATGTAAGGTATGCCAACAGCAGGTAAGTTGGCATAAACCCATGGGAAGCAGCATAAATGTATTGATTTTTCTTGTACAGTGCAGAGAACTGACCTGACCCACCAGCCCTCATCTAGACACCTACCCCTTGTGTGAAATGACACATAACATGAAATCACGGAAGCATCACTGACAACATCAAAACAGGAGAAGCAAGACCACGAGTGGCAGATTAAATAAATAAATTATGGTTCATTCTTACAGTGCAGATGAAAAAACTGGGGCCACTCCAAGAGTCTGATATGAAGTTATCTCCAAGATACTTTGTTAAATAATACAGTGAAAATGAAGAGTGTGTTTTGCTGCCTGCTGCCTTTTACTATGAAAAAGGAAAAATTCAGTGTTTTTTGTGTGTAACATTTTCCAAAGGGCTATGCAAGAAGAGGCAACACAGGTACCCTACATATGGGAATAAATGGCTGGGTGGGGGGTGGGGGAGTCCAGTCTAGCAGCCTTCTGAATTTTGTTTCTCCTTGAAATATTTAAATCTAAAAATAATTTCATAAGATAATAGTTTTCTCTCAATAGAGTTTTCTACATAAATCCTAAGACACAGAAGCCTAACAAGTTCTTTAAAAGTATTATATACCAACAGGGAGAAAAACAAGATTTTTAGAAACATCGTATTTTGGGTTGAAAGGCTGAAGTAAGAAACACAAAATGTTATACTTTTCCAGTTCACTAAGAAGATAGCCTTACCTCGATTTTTTTCAACACATCTGCAGTACTGAGTGAGGAGACTTTGTCTGTACTTTTTGCATTTTTGGATTTTTGGTCTGCTGAAATAAAACCAACAGTTAATATATTTCTCTGTAATGACAACAGTGATTACATTTCCATCCCTTTCCACATGCACAGTGGTATGTCATACCAGAAAGACACCTAGTTTTCAGAATGAATTTTCTCTAATAATAAACAAAATAAATAAAATGAAACACCTCACCTATTCCCAATGAGCAGATGACAACTGCTTCAGAAGTTTTTGCAACTGAGGCAGATACGTGTGTGTGTGTGTGTGTGTATTTTTAGTAAGTACCACAAATCTATGCTGGCAATTAACCCCATCAGGGGCTAAACACCCAACGTGTGAACATGTGCAGAGCCCCTGGAGGACTGCAGTAGCAAAGGCTCTCACAAACCACCATGTGTGGGCTTCCTGTTCACTCATTTTCACCAAGACAATGTTTCTGAGGTTTAGAAAATATGAAAGAAGTGTGGTGAAAGCATGAACTTGCTACTAGTAAAAAATGAAAAAGAGGTTATATTCACTGCAACACACAACTACCTTTGGAATGAAGATGAAAAAGTGGTTATTTTCACTGCAACACACAACTCTCTTTGGAATGAGGATGAAAATTGTTGAGCTAAGCACATCCATCATACGAATCTCAAAACTCAAGCCAATACAAATAAAATAAAATGTTTTAATAGTCTGGGATACATAATGTTTTATTTATATCAAAAGCATTACATTTTAAGGCTACTCTGAAACTATTATCTCACATATGGATTCTGCCAGTCAATTTCGAAAGCATTATGATACACAACAAACTGTCCCACTGTGATCAGAAAGTATTAGGGTTCTTTTCCAAAATCAAACTAAACACCTAGGAATTTCTTCACCACAGAAGAGAAAATGGCTCAGAAATATGTAATCGTGTTGTGATGATGGCCTGTGACTGATGAGTTCCACTCTGCTGTGCTACCACAGCCCCTGCAGGAGCCCCACTCAGAGCTCTTCAATGCCTATCAGAGCGGCCTGCTCCCACGAAACAGCAGGAGGAATGGGAAGGAACTTCCTCTGCCCTGTCTGAGGGCAAAACCCACCTAATGTACATCAAATAATCTCTCCATCATAACTGTAATATTGATATCCACAACTATTAGCTAAGAATATATTTCACTCACATGATGAAGTCTTTTTTCTCTAAGGACTCTCTAAATTTCATAATATGGAAGCCTGCTAAGTAGATACTATACACAATGGTCAGATAAATATAGAAATTACTCATTTTTTGGGCTGGGGATTTAGTTCAGTGGTTCCAGAGCTTGCCTCACAAAGGCAAGGTCCCAAGTTCAATCCCCAAAACCAAAAAAAAAAATTTTTTTTACTAATTTCTTAACAAAAGGTCAGATGAAGATGTAAGTCTACTCAGCATGCTGTGCTACTTATAATTTAAGTTTTACACAACACCCATCTTTATAATCCTGGGACAAGCAGCAAACTACCAAAGCTCCTGAAAGACTATTAATCCCAAAAAATTAACATGGATTTTTTCCTATCTTTAGCCAAATATATGGAAATATTTGAATTTTTTAGTATCTTTCAATGCCTTTTGGTAGATGGTTCTTCAAGAAACAATGATTTTCTGGCAGGAAAGTGTTAGAAAAGAATGGGGGAGTTTGCTATCGCTGTCTTGTTAGACTCTTGCTAGTACACGATGACTACATTCATCGTGGGAGATGGTATATGGACATAGAACATTTAGATTCTTCAGTCCCCTTCCCCTCCGTGCATTTCCTGGGTTACTTTTTGTTTTAACAAAGAGAAATTTTGGCACGCTGAAAGGTCCCATTTACTGTTGGACCCATTTCAATCTGGACTGTACCCCCTTGCAAATCTTTTCAAAAGCTCTTCCTGAAGACACCAACGTCCAGGGTAAAAAAATTACTTTCCACTTCTTCTCCTCAGCCAATCCACAAGGCTGCATGATCTCCCTCCCGCTGAGCAGCTTAGGAAAGGCTGGAGCTGGAGCTGAGGTGCAGTGTCTGTACAGCAGGTAGAAGGCCCGAGGACCCCACACCCACAGCCATGCGTCAGTTTACCTTTTCTGCACTTTCTCCGTGGCATCATCTCTCTTGGGAGTCTTCTCCAATCTACATGTACAGAAGAAATAGAAAACTTTCAGTTTCCTTTAGCAGCCAGTGGGGTCAGACGCAACTATTTAAAGAACATAATGACAGTGTCCATGCAATAACAATATTTCCAACTACCTGACTATACAGATTTAAGCTGAAATAAACAAATATAAATATAACGGGCAGTGATATATTTTCTCCAATAAGAAAAAAAATTCAACAAAATTAAAGAGTGCAATAAAACTTTCTGGGATACAATCTTAGGGTAACTCTTGTGGATTTTAGGGTTATAACTACTATTATTAAATATTTAACTACTTTTGTTATTTCTACTTTGTCAGTTTCCATAGTTGAGAAACTTTTCTTATGTGATAGTAATTTTTTTCAAAAGTTAAAAGTATGTGACTACAATCCAAACATATCTGAAATGAAGTAGGAACTTGTAATAATTATTTGAAAACTTCAAAATTCAACTATTAGTTGCTCTGGAAATATAAATGCATCCTCCAATAGAAGATTTTTACCTGCATTAGCTAAAATCGATTCCTCTCATTTTTCACCCTGATTTTTTAGGTGGGCAAACCCACGGTAAACCCCATCAGGCAAGCACTCTACCTCTGAGCTGTGCAGTGTGACCCCGAATGTGGTGAGTGCTTGTCCCTGATGTATTACACAGTAAGACACACGGTCACTACAGCCCCTCCTCTTCCTGCAAACACACGCAGACCCTACTCCTGGCACTTCCAGTAGCTCTGTAGTCCTCTTCTGTGAGCATCTCTAATTACCCTATTCTAGTTGTTCTGGTATCTCGAATGCATGAAAAACCCCCACTTTTTAAGGCCATTCTGTCTTTGGGGAAGAGCCACAAGTGGCCCTGTGCCAGATCCAGTGACTGAGATGGAGGAATGTTTGCACAGCCTGCCCTTCTCTCGGATGGCACCTGGCAGCCGCAGTCATCGTGTTTTCAAACACACCTTACAAAGAGAGGACTTCCAGAGAGGCTTTAGAAAGTGGCCGGAACAATGGGATGAGTGTGTTTGAGACAAGGGGGAAGATTCTGAAGGGGCTTCACGGCAATGCGCCCTTTCCTGTGATCAGTTACTCAGGTAAACACACCACACATTCTCATCACATCTCATCATTCCCAACCCTTTAAAAGCATACGGAAAGCAGAAAATCGAATCAATATAATGTAGATTTTAATAAAGAAATTATAGTACACTTGTGGAAAAGTTAAATCTATGTTATTATAGCTGGACAAATAAATTCTGCATTATAAATTGCTATATATCATAAACATGCAAAGACCAGGAGGGACTATCAATAAAGCAGAATAGTGTGTGAGGGCCCGGGGTGTTTCCAGGGCCCACGACGGCAGTGATCACCATGGAGATGAAGCATCGGAAGCTGCGCTGCTGCAAGGAAGTGTTTCCATGAGGGTGGTTTCTACAAGCCCCAAGATGGAGACAAGAGAAGGAATCCCAATGAGGGCCCCAAGTTCTAGCAGTATCATGGGCAGGGAGGGAGTCTCTCAAAACCTTTTAACACTATTACTTTTTTTGTTTGTTTGTTTTTTTGAGACAGGGTCTTGCTTTGTAGTTCAGGCTGGCCCTGAGCTCACTATGCAGCCCAGGCAAGCCTTGAACTCAGCAATCCTCCTGCCTCTGCCTCCTGAGTGCTGGGATTATAGGCGTGAGCCACCACGCCCGGCACTGTGGTATGTGGAGTCACCACACCCAGCATTGTATGTGGTTACCTGGATCAACTCAGGACCTTGCGCTTGCGAGGCAGGCGCCAAAACCACTGAGCTAAATCTCGGGCCCAACACTGTTTTACTTTTGTCATACCTGGTATCCATTCTTCTTTGTACGCCTGCATGTATTTTTTACTATACCTTTCAATATCTGGGGGGAAAATAACAACAAAGAGGACATTAGAAACATCACGAATAAAGCAGAATTTAAGCCACTCTTTTTTTTTTTTTTTAAGACAGGGTCTCACTTTGTAGTTCAGGCTGGCACTGAGCTCACTATGTAGCTCAGGCAAGCCTGGAACTCAGCAATCCTTCTGTCTCTGCCTCCCGAGTGCTGGGATGACAGGCCTGAGCCACCACGCCCGGCACTGTAGTATGCGGTATTGATTGTTGGTGGGCGTGAGTCTCCACGCCCAACACTGTATGTGGTTACCGGGGATTGAACTCAGGACCCTGCACTTGCGAGGCAGGCTCTGGAACCACTGAGCTAACCCTCCGGCCCTAAGCCACTCTTAACAGCAGGTAGCACCTCTCACTTCACACACAGGCTGATCCTACATTTGTACATAACATGGTCCTGAATATAGCCCCAGGAGCTCGAGCAGAGAACACGCTCCAGGTGACCGCGGAGAATGGGGTATGATGGAAGGCGCTGCTGACACCTGATGGCAGCTCTTAGAACGTGACAGTGTCTGGCTTGGGAGCCTAGAGACTGCTGCCCCGGGGCTGCACGGGAGAGCGAGGAGCTTTTGTGACAGGGACCCCAGCCCCACTCTGACCCTGGTCTCTTGGGGTACGCCAAGCACGTCTGGCAATAGAGGGCTGTCTGCATCCCTCCTGTGCTTGATTCATGAACAGTCCTTCTGTGAGGCTCCTCCAGGACCAACTTCAGAGGCATGTGGGAAAGGCTGGGACAGCAGTGAGCAAGTGGCAAGCTTCTCCCACCAACTACCGGCTGACGCAGAGAGCCTGGGCTGCCAAATCCTACACAACCCACTCTTGGCTTCTGATCAGCCCACTTGTGGCTTCTGACCTTCCCGTTGAGCGAGTCAGTGAGACAGGGAGAGACAGAAATAGAGACAGAGAGATATCATCTGCACCCAGGGAACCACTTAAAAATATTTTGTTTTGGGAAAGGCAAGTCAAAACCCTTATACCAGCTAGGAAAGCTAAAATCAAACAGGCAGCAACAAGTGTTCACAAGCCTGTGAAGAAATTAATTGTTGATGGGAATGTAGAATGACTCAGCCACTGAAAAGAACTTGGCACTTCCTTAAAATGTTACTGTACAGAGTTAACATGATCTTCTATATATGTCCAACAGAAATGAAAGCATATGTCTACACCAAAAATGTACATGAACGCTAAGAATGACATTATTTAGTCAGCCCCAAAAGCAAACCAACCCATGGATCTGTCAAATATAAGTGAATAACCAAAATGTGGTGGATTTATACCAGGGATTAGTATACAGACATAAAAAGGAATGAAGAAATGACACATCCCACACTGTGCTGAACCTTAGAAAATTATGCCAAATGAAAATCATCACAAAATATACATTACCTGTAATTCCAATTATTTATACTTTCACTGTCAGAACACAGTACTTCAAAAAAAAATACTCTGTTGGGGCCTGGGATGTAGCTCAGTGGCAAAGCATGTGACTAGCATGCTTACAGCCCTGGGTTCGACTCCCAGCAATACAAAAGTAATGATATAAATAAATACCACTTGGAAACACTGATGGCTCAACACTGTGATGGCCCAGCCACCTTCTTCGTTCTACACTTGCAAAACAATTTCATTGTTAAATCAATCATCACCAATAAACTGTTTCAGTTCTACATTATCAACATCCTTCCACTCATCTCTGTCTGTTTTCTGCTTTCAGCTGTTCAGTTACAAACCACACGGGATAAATTCTGTTAGCCAAAAGTCATAAAAGAAAAAAGTACAGTCACATGTCACTTTAGCAAAAAGGGTTATTTCAGGTTCTCACTAAAAATCTTATGTGGTGAAGTCCTTTCCAAACTGTAAGAGAACACTACCGTACTTCACGCTGAGGGGACATGATGTCTACGGTTGATTCTTGAATTTTAGAAAATTCACCTAAGATAGTTTCATATGAAGATGCATCAAGTCTGAGATTTTGGCATAATCCTCAGTTGAGAGAGCTACTAACCTTTTGGCGTTCAAGTTGCTTGTCTAAGAAACATCTTCCTAAGTAAATTCCTTTCTCTATACCATTATGGATAGAAAACGAAAAATTCTGAATTCTAATTTAGTCTACATAAAACAAGACAACTACAAAAATGAAGATCTCTTAGATGTTCTTAAAACTGACAAAGCTAGGCACAATGGCTCCCTTCAGTAATCTCAATAGTTTGGAGGCTGAGGCAGAAGGCTCTCAAATTCAAATTCAGCCTGGGTTATTTACCATATATCAAAAAGATGTCTAAAATATAAATTTTAAAATGGCAAAGGCCTTACATTCAACTTCTGGGTTAAAAAAACAGAAAACAAAACTAACTTGATGTACTATTTTAATTTATGTAATCAATATGATTTAATTCAATATTTCACTGTCCTATGAAATTTTTTTTGTATTTTAGACATTTTCATCATCATGAGAATATTTGATAAAAATTATTACTATAGGGCCGGAGGGTTAGCTCAGTGGTTCCGGCACCTGCCTTGCAAGCGCAAGGACCTGAGTTCTATCCCCGGTAACCACATATAATGCTGGGTGTGGTGGCTCATGCCTGTAATCCCAGCTCTCGGGAGGCAGAGACGGGAGGATTGCTGAGTTCGCGGCGGCTTGCCTGGGCACCATAGTGAGCTCAGGGCCAGCCTGAACTACAAAGCGATACCCTGTCTCCAAAAAAAAAAAAAAAAAAAAAAAAAAAAAATTACTATAATGAAAGAGCAAAGTTTAAAGATACAGTAAAAATATGATCACTCAAATTTCATAAAACACTTTAAACTTATAAAAGTGCCCTATATACTTATGTGAAGATAAAATGCATTTTCTTTTAATATTTTGAAGTATTTTTTTCTTCTTTGGAAGACTTCTATGAAGTATTAAATGTCATGCTATCCATCTTTACAACAGTAGGAGCTCATCAAAAGAAACCAAAAATTAAAGGTGGTCTTCCTGAAACTTGACAGAGTAGCATGGATAAAACAAACTCCACTTGAAGTGAATGACAGACTTTGTATCACTTCCATGAAGCTTCTGAAGTTTGGAACCATTAATGCACTACACTGAGAAAGAGAAGGAAATACGATTTCAAGAAATTCTCTGTTATCAATTTAGAAAATTCTATACAAATTTCTCCTAAAAGAAATAAAAGCCTGTGGATTTTTATTTTATTGCACAGCTACCGATGATAAAGTGTCCTTTTGATGCAGGTACAAGCAAATGCTCCCTCAGAGCAAGAACATTATGTTCTTAATGACTCTGCCTAAAAGACTCACATAAATGCTTGGATGATTTGATACACTTTTAACTTAGACATGTTCTTTAATGATCACCTGCAATTAAGTAAATCAGTCCCATAATCTAGATAAAGACTAATTTTGAAAGACTAAAATATATCCTGTACTATTATTCTTACTAATGAGTACTTATTAGTTTATTTGGTTTTGTTTTTTAAATCTATAAAAAGAATGCTTTAATTTCATTTTTTAAACCCAGACAAAAGCATGTAGCGTAATCATGAAAGTAAAATAATCCAGTATTTCTGAAAAAACTCTTATGAAATTGTTATATAACTTCAAACAGCTATGTGTTGAAAAATGAACCTGTCTACAATGCTTCTTACAAACACATGTAAGATCATTTTGGAAGATTTCCTCTTTGATTCTTAGCCAATTCTAAGTCTTTTACAGACAGGAAAAATGGAATGTACTTTTAATACTCATGGAATGAGATGATACTGTATGATTCCTCATGTTTTAATGATGCTGTTTTGAGAACGCAAAGATGATATTGATCTCACTAATTTCAACAATCAGACCAGAAACTGAAAATCAATAAGCTCTGCTGTGCGCTTGAGTGGTCCACTTCCTCTGAAGCCACTTCCTGCTCCCAGTCTCAGACTGATGCACCTTCTCTATCATTTCCCTTCCTGCCCCTAGTATCAGCAATAAACACAGATTTTACATTTTCTATCATCAGACATATAAGACAAATATCAAGATTGTTACATTTTAAAATATTTTATAATCAGATATGTATAAAAACATACATGACAGTGATCTTGGCAACAAATAAGCAAAAAACTAGATTCCTAATAAGGAATCAGTTATAAATAATAATGTTATATCCACCTAATGAAATCAGTCATTAAAAGTTGTATTTTCCAAAAATAATAAGGATATTTTATAAGGGATAATCTACTAAGGAAAAAAGGCAGAAAATGAATTTATAAAAAGAAACACTCAAAAAATTTACAATTCACAAAAAATATTAACAGTTCTTCACTGGACATGTGCCTGAGTAATTTGTACCTAAAAAATTATCTTTCATAGAACATATACAACTTCTATGCATGGTTAAACATAATATCAAAAGCTTCTTTTTCTGTTAAATCAATTGTGTGTTTTTCAAGGTGATTTAGAATCTAATCACATCAAATCACCAACATCAGATGGTCACATATTTTGTGTTTAAACACTGTATTACCTACACACACTGGACTATATCATTGAACAGCCCGTTACACACCTGGCTTTTCTTCAGGTTTTTCAATAAAATAAGGCTTTCTTTTCATTGTCTCTCGCAATTCTTGCTTCAAGGCCAGCATGTAATCTTCACTTTCTCCTGTTTTCAGTGGCACTGGCTTATAATCTGTATCCTACTTAAAAGACAAATTTTTAAAAATAAATTTCACATTTTAACATCTCTTTTCTCTATATTCTAGAAAATGTCAGTTTTATTAGGAAATTGTTGTATAGGCACTAAATTCTACAATTAACCTAAAAGGATGCCTCTGAAATCTAATCTGTGAGTCTATTTCCCAGTGTGCTCTTCTTTTAGGGGTAGGAAAGATAATAATTTTCCTATTGATATGAAAAACCTATACTGATAATCACTTTGTTATATGGTCTGCTGACTAATATAATCCACATTTTAAGAATCAAAGGATGGCCCAAAGGAAAGCAACCACTATAGTGCCTGTTAACCTCCACTGGATTACTGGTGGGAGCAGCAGCACAAAAATAAAATAAAATAAAATAATTATCATTTAGCTAGTGGTCCCTATTGCCGAGACTGTCTTAATACAGTATTATTTCATTTAAAGTTTTACCACTATTTGAAAAAAACACAGTGAAGACATTGAGAAGTGAATAGTTAGTTTATAAACTGTATCTATAAAGGGCAAAGGGCAAAACAGGAATCTGAGGGTACTTTCTAAAGAGAAAATTCCATACATACACATGCATATCTGTATGTGTAATTATACTCACATACACTCATTAAAAAGTGCTTTCCTGGGTGAGGGATTTAGCTCAGTGGTTCTAGCACCTAGCTAGCAAGCACAAGGTCCCTGGTTCAATTGTGGGTAACCACATACAATTGCGGGTATGGTGACTCACACCCGCCAGCAATCAGTACCACACACCACAGTGCTGGGTGTGGTGGCTCATGCCTGTAATTGCAGCACTTGGGAAGCAGAGGCAGGAGGATTGCTGAGTTCAAGTCTTGCCTGAGCTACATAGTGAGCTCAGGGACAGCCTGAACTACAAAGTGAGACCCTTTCTCAATAAATTAAGTAAGTAAGTAAGTAAGTAAGTAAGTAAGTAAAAAAAATAAAACAAAATAAAAGTGCTTCCCAAGATACGTGGTAAGAATACATTTCCAGATGCAATTAAACTCTATCCGCTTATCCTAACTGTTTACCAAACACCACCACAGGCCAGGAAGGGTTAAACAGCAGGACACACTGGTCAGAGCCTCGCTCACGTGCAGCTTAGAGACATACAACACATGCAACTCAGTGCGACCAGGTACAGTGCCTGAGTGACGAGGGAGGTGAAGTGAGGCAGGAAGAGGGCAGTGGGAGGGACAGGGCCAGGGAGGTGGGTGGGATGCGGCCTTGCCACACGGTAAGCTTGCACAACCTCCAGGAGGTCACGTTTAGAAGGGGAGTCTGGACAAAACCAGGAAGCTGTCCATGTAAAGCCTGGAGAGCAGAGGGTCCCAGATGAGAAGCAGCCAGCAGAGGCCAGAGGCCAGGGCCAGTGCGGCTAGTTGAGACTGGAGAGATCGACAGCAGGGCCAGGCACCTGCATTCCCGATGCTCAGAAAAAACCTGTTCCCACACGGAAGAGACCCAAGTGGGAAGCGCACTACCCCGGGGCACTCTATGCTGCCCTAAGTACCAAAGACTGAAAAGCAAAGTGGCAAGAGCAAAAGTCAGAGACCCCTCAAGGGGGACCAGTGCCCCCGTGTTCAGGCCCTCTGCTGACAAAAGACTGTGCTGTGAAATGCAGGCTTGTGAAGAGCTATCTCTGATTGTTCTTTTTTTAAGCCATCGCACGGGTACCTCTGGAAATGTAAGCTAACCTCTCCAACTAGATGGAAAGCAAAACCAGAAGACATGACACTGGTTAGGTCTGCAGCATATCCACAAGATTTTAAAATAATATAGAATATAGCAGAAATGTCAACCTTTTGAGAAACTGGCTGATATAATGGCAAAATAGCAAAACTTTTCTTTAGTGGGAAAATGGTCAAGTTGTATCCTAGGGAACATAAACTTTATGGATAGAAGATATAAAGGAAATCACTAAGTAAAAGTGTGACAGGGTGAGAACCTCTGTAAAACCTAATATGACTTTGCAAAATATTCTGACAACTGAAATACATCAATAGCAGGAATAAAAGATGACAGAATTTAAAAAGTACTGTTTCACAACACTGAGATCTCATCTCACTTCACAAAGAATGGGCGCTATTGTGAAATTGACTAGCAACAAATGCTGGCAAGGCGGTGGGGAGAAAGGAACCCTTCTCCACTGTTGGTGGGAATGTAGACTTGTGCAACCATTGTGGAGATCAGGGTGGAGATTCCTCAGAAAACTAGGATTAGAGGCTCCATTTAACCCTGCTATCCCCCTGCTACGAGTTTTCATGAAAGAATTAAAAGGATCATATCATAGTGACATATGTATACCCATGCTCATAGCAGCTCAGTTTGTGACAGCTAAATCTTGGAAACAACCCAAATGCCCATCAACTAGAGACTGGATAATGAATTTTTGGTTTTTTAAATAAAATGGATTATTACTCTGCCATAAAGAATGAAAAGTTTGAGTCATTCATACTCAAATGGACATACCTTGAGGATATATTCATAAGTGAAACAAATAGTTCTCAGATGTGTAAATACTAAATCTTTTCTCTGGTATGAGAATCTGAAGATATGGATGAGCTCTAGAATGTGTGACAGATAATGTGAAATAGAAGCTATTCAAAGGGAAAAGGGTAGGGGCAAGTAACTAGGAGAAAGAAAAAATATGACGAATTCTCAATACTGAGTGTGATTATGATATGTATATAAAATGTACTGGTAAATAATTCAATTAAAAAATAACACAGTACAGTAGAGTATACTCATCTTTGCTTTCTGTATTTTAAGAAAGCCCTGAAAATTAGAAAAGTTCAAAGAACTATGGGAATATTTACATTAAAGTGAAACACAATCTTCTTCACGTTCCTGTATGTGGGTTATGGCAGTGGTAACATATGTTCAAGCTCTGAGAAGAATTTTAACCTTTTCTGAAACACAAAGACACACAGAGAACTCTGTTATCGGTGTACTTACAGGAAATAGTGGGGGCGGCTTCAACACAACGTCTGGCAACTTTTCCCCTTTGCCAAAGCCCACAGCCTCGATGTTAAAGGTATATGCAGCACGTCCTCTTCCTTTATTCCCAGCCATCACAACCAATTTACCAGCAGAGAGGGTACACGCTGCAAGATGAGACAAAAGGGTAAGACAGACTGGCTCATAGGAACAAGGAAACCAACACTTTGAAGCATTATATAAACTGCCTCTCACACCACAGGGCCAATTTAAAATATATCCGGAAAGCAAAACAGGCAAAGAAATAAACACGTGATGATGAATGGTTGAACCCCTTGTGCCAGCTGGGCCTGGTGGGTGGATGATGCCCTTCAGCCTTCACCAGCAGCTGGACTCAGGGCTCACTGTGAGCCTCCTTTGAGATGCTGCTTACCCAGTGCCCAGGAACCTAAGGGGACTCTCTCTGTCCACTGGCAACAGGGCCTTAGACGGATGTGGAGCACAGAGAAGAAAAGTGTGGGCCAATGAGAGGACACTTGATTTTATTGCGTCAACTTAAAAGACTATCATGGTTTTCAAAAATTAACATTTGAGTTGTTCACCCTGGAACTTGGGTATTATAAGAAGCCCTACAGGGCAGCTTGGGTGCACAACAGTTTGTGAAATCACTGAATGGAACTAATCAAAGCAAGGCCTCTAGGGGTGAGGACTGGGCAAGAGGGGCCTAAACAGTTTTCTAAGTCATTCTAACAGGTAAGTACCAAGTATGGGGGAAGCTGCGGCCTCTCAGCAACAGCTGAGTTAAAATATACTTGTAGAATCAGGGCCTTCAGAGGAGCCATCTTTAAAGTTTGAAATTATATGCATTATCCTCAGCGATTTCAAGAAATCTGCCCTGAAGGTGACTGTAAGTGCTGTCTCAGGATGCAACATGTAATTTTGAATTCCTTTTGCAGGGACTTCCATTCCTATGGCGTTTCCCCTTGCTGCCCAATGACGCAATCTTAGCATCCTCACATGTTTAAGGCTCCACTTACACAAAAAATCAGGTCCTACTTCAGCGTCTTGCCATCATCAACTATTGTTTCCTCTTTCCTGTGAATTACTCAAGCTGGAGGACACCTGATCTGATGTGAAGGCTAAGGTCCTTGGAACACAATTATTTGCTGTCTGTTTTGTGAACTCTTGAGGACATGCCTCCACATTTCAAAGTTTGTCCTCACAACTGCTTGAACTTTACAGGGTAATTTTATTGTCTTGCTGTTGTTGTAAAGTATAACAGTATGGGTTCTGACTTACATTTATTTCTGCCACGCACACAGCTTACACACAAGTAGGGAGAGCAGTGTAATAAACTTGCATATGTCCACTACAGTTTCAGTACTTACTGGTCTATAAGCAATTTTATACATATACTCCCTCTCCCAGAACTCAAATTATTTTAATCTTTTCATTATGTATCTTCTCCAAGGGTAAAAACTTTTAAAAAGTCCTCATATCACATTTAGGTTTTGTGATAATTCTTTACTATCATCTTGTGCACAATCAAAATTCAAATTTCACGTTTCTACAGTTTGTTCAAAATCCAAAAAAAAAAAAAATCACCACATCTGATTGACAGCTCTGAAGCTTCTTATAAAATCTAACAACTTCCATCCTTTTCTCCTTGTTATTAATCTGTGAAGACTCTAGGTCACTGTCCTGTACAATAATTCTCAAACTTCAAGCTATAAGCAAACTGCTTAGAAGTCTCATTAAATGCAGATTTGGATTTGGCTGGCTTTGGGTGGGGCCTGGGAATCTGTATTTCCACAAACTGTCCTAGAGACATCAGCCTAGCTGGATTGTAGACCGTAACTTGAAGGTAGCAACAACATCCAAAATTCTATATACCTGAGGTGTGCTTTCACATATTTCTTTATTCATTGTATTTCCAGTAACATGTAGACTAGAGGTGCTCTCTTTTGAGACCCTCTCTAATTTGGGTTTTCTTTCCAAGAATCCTTAAAAGCAACATCTGCTACTTTCTACAGGGTCAGTCAGGATGATCAGGCATTTCTTTTAGTACACGAGGGGTGATCAGAATAGATGGTGAATGTTTACATCTTAAAAAGTGTATTACAGGGCCGGAGATTTGGCTCAGTGGTTCCACCGCCTGCCTCGCAAGCACAAGGTCCCTGGTTCAATTCCCGGTAACCACATACAACAATACTGGGTATGGTACACCCACTGGCAATCAGTACCTCATACCACAGATGCTGGGCTTGGTGGCTCAAGCCTGTAATCCCAGCACTCGGGAGGCAGAGGCAGGAGGATTGCTGAGTTCGAAGCTTGCCTAGGCTCAGAGCCAGCCTGAACTACAAAGCGAGACCCTGTCTCAAAAAAAAAAGAAAAGAAAAAGTGTATTACAGTAAGCAACACGCTGCCACAAATCCCCCTCGATGTCCTCCCCCATTGCTTGGAGTACCCCCATCCCATAGTCCTCACTGAGTACTAAAGCAGTCCAGAAGTCCGCTTCTGTGAGCGCCTTCATGAAGTGTGATACGAGATACAGGGACCAGCGCCGTCCGACAGAAAGGCGGGCTCAGGAAAACGCGGTACATCCTCATCCCCTTACTCACCAGATCCGCCCCAAGTCAAAATGACCACGCGAGGGAGATGCTCTGAGCTGACTCAGGGCAGAGGCAGCTACAGCGGCACAACTAGGGACGCAGACTGCAGCACGGCTTCTGCTAGTGGCACGGACGACAACAGGCTAAGTGTTTCAGGTGAGGGACAGTGTTTTGAGGGAATTAATGGCATTAGTAATTAATGTCTTTTACTGTAGGCCATGTTCTGTAAATATTTGCTTTATATAATTCTGATTACATTCATGAGTCGCCTAAGTTTTCACCTCGTGCCTTTAGTAGCCCCTACACATTAGTGTCTACATTTACTGTTTCATTACAGACCACAAAATGCTAGTAGTATCATTCCTTATTTTACTGATAACTGTATCAAGATTAATTTCCTGCACCTACTAGTTACCTTCAAACAAAGCTCACACAGGAAACTCATTTTAATAACCAAGATCGCATCCACCTGTCCACAAGAGGAGGGAAAATCTCCAAATGGCCTTGTTTCAACCGCTGTGTCATGGAGGCAAATGCTGAGCCTACAGGAAGAAGGTCTCACCAGTGTGAAAACCCCTGAACAGAAGGACTCCCTGGCACCCTTAGAAATGGGTACCAGCAAGCACGGGCAAAACTCCTGGCCAGGACTTGCCATTAATCAAGAGTTAAGAACAACTCTAATCAGAGTGCAGAGGCTGCCTGTCCTGAGGATTCAATGAGGACCTGACAGACACAGGATCCCAGGGGAGCCTCAGCCCTCAAATCTGCCACACCAGAAGGTATCTGCAAACCATCACACCAGGTGTAGTCTGCGCGCTGAGCTATATCCATAGCTGATTTTATAGCTATTTTTGAGACAGGTTCTTGCTAAATTGCTAAGCTGCCCAGGCTGGGCTTGAACTCATGATGCATGAAGTTGAACTCATGTTTCAGCCTCCTAGTGCAGTGGGGTCACAGGTGTGTGCCCCTCCGCCTGGCTCCACTTGGAAACCTCACCCTAAAAAGAGAGGGCATCAGAAAGCACTGCTCAACAAAACAGCCGGTAAGATAAGGTATCTCTGCTGAAGCTAACTTTCCACTGTAATCTTCAGCACACACATGTATCCCATTAGCAGACAAATTACCATGGCTCTTGAGACATTTCTAACAATTACACATGCCATTCTGGCCCACGACCCATCTCTTTTAGGTTGGGTCATCCAGAGTCAGAACTCCTGTACTTGACTAAGTGGGTAATTTATTGTCTTTCTTCATCAATAACTGGGGAGGGGGGTGTTCCTAAGTGCAGCCTATGCATCCGCTTAGAAATCTTTTGTATTAAAATTCACCCACTGTCCAGCCCCTTTTGGCCACCCCAGCACACTTCCTGAGTAAAGGGTTGGTTTCTACCAGGCTTCCAGGGCTATCACAGCATGTCACCTCTCTAGCACGACCCAGTGTTCCCAGACATGGCACCAGCTGCCAGTGAGTGAGCGAACGTGGGCAGTTCTCCCAGAACGTTCCTACCCTCACCCAGCTTGGCCGCTCTGCCTGCTTCTCTGATTCATTCACACTACTCAACAAAGAGCACAGCATCAAAATTGCCACTTGCCTCATCTTCCTCTTGGCCCGAGAATGAAATCTGAAGTCCCCAGGCCTTTGGGACGCAGCTGTAGCCTGCCCCCCATTCCAACCGGGCAGCCACATGCTTCCCCCCACCTGCCCATGTCCCCTCCACATCTGTAAGCCACCGCAGGCCATCTTGCTGAGGACTGAGCTGGTGCACTCTGCTCCACTCTGCTTCCGTTCTAGAGGAAACGCAGATGAGGGGCCTTTCCCAAGCAGCACCGGCACTTTGTTGCTGTTTGCTTCTGCGCAGTGGAGATGTTGCAGCCCTCACTGTGGAGCACAGGCTCTCTAGGCAGCAACCGCTCCACAATTAGTGTTAAGCTCTCCTCATATATGGAGCACATGTTGTTTTGTTTTGTTTTGTCTATGTAGTTGAGGTTGGTCTTGAACATGTGGCAATCCTCCTGTCTGAGCCTCCCCAGTGAACAATTTCATGAGCAAATTTATCCACAGAAGTAAAATTTGGTTAGCTTATTTTCGAAGTCTTTTTTTTTTAACAAAAACTTCCTGAACTATAAAATTAAAAAGATCAAACACACACACACACAAAACCCAAAACAAAACAAAACAAATTCCCAGGCTTCCGCCTAGAATAGTAAAATCAGAATCTCCCAAGAAAGATTTAGGCCTCACTACTCTTTCAAAGAGCCACCAGAGAACTGCAAATATTTCAACTAAAAGCCAGGGCAGATTAAATCTCCCATTTTACAGAAGAGGGACGTGCAGGCTTAGGACAGTAACCGATAACCGAAGGACACAAAAGTAACTCTTATGAACGGCAGGAAAGCATCATGGTCGGGGGGCCTTTGGGTCTACTCCACTGCCTGGAGCACCCGGGTTAGCCGAGGAGCTTTTGAATCCCACAGATGGCTTCAATCAACAAAATGAATTGCTAACTGCAAAATCCACTAATTCCTATTCAGAATCTGCTCTGAGCCTGGAAATTGGATGTAGCTCCAGCATTCCAGAGAGGAAATACAGATGTCCATTTTAACCAGCTATAAAAACAACCTCATGTGAAAGCTGAACCAATCCCTGAAAATTTCTGCCAGAATACAATGTAATGAGTTTTGATCGTAATTTAGATGTCCTGTCCCCATGTCTCACACGTATCACTGAGATAAACACAGTTGAGCGGGCACAGACTCTGGGAGGTGAGAAAGCTAGGTCCTCTGCAGGGGCGACCTCCACCACGCATCCGGAGGTGGCCGTCACCTGGGCTCTGGCTGCTGAGCTTCTGCATCACAGACGGGAGCTCTGTGCAGGCTCTCGGCCCCTTCCCAGCTCCGCACTAGCTCTGGTAAAATGGAATATACTTCCCACGGCCCGATGCCTCCTCTGGGTGCTCCCAGTCACCCTTGCTGAGCACACTGAAGACGTCTTCCTCCTCACCGAGAGCTTTGCAATCTCACTTTCTACCTCTTGCTACGTGTACCCCACATTCGCTACCCCAGTCCCTTCTCCCGAGTTTCACTTCCGCCAAGTCGACCTTTTAGAAAAGGTCCTGGCATAAGATGCTGTGAAATCCGTGACCACTTCCTCCACCTGCCTCTCCCCTGTGTTCCTCAAGTGCTACTCTGCCTTTTTTTTTTTTTGAGACAGGGTCTCGCTTTGTAGTTCAGGCTGGCCCTGAGCTTGCTATGTAGCCCAGGCAAGCCTTGAACTCAGCAATCCTCCTGCCTCTGCCTCCCGAGTGCTGGGATTACAGGCGTGAGCCACCACACCTGGCTTTTTTTTTT
>PVIC010004795.1:0-14015 GCA_004025085.1 Thryonomys swinderianus | reverse complement strand
CAGTGCTACTGTGGAAGACAGGTGAAGTCCTGCCTTAGAAATATTTGGGCAGAAATCTGACAAGAGAGGGGGCAGGGCCAGGCCAAGAAGCAAAAAAGGATATCCAGGGGAGATGAGGGAAAGCAGAGGGACGTGTAATTTGGAAGGTCTCCCGGAGACCTAGTCACCTTCTTATGCCCTAGCACTAACCAGTTTGGCAAAGATCCACTATGGAGAGAATTACTGCTGAGCTCATGGCCTGGAAGGATAGTGCTCCCCTTCACCCCTTCTGCTTCCTTCTGCCGGGGGTGGGGGGTGTTCCCAACTACAGAGAGTGTGCTGCTGCTGAGATGTCCTAACAGGAATACTTTAAAGCTATCAAAATGCTACTTCTCAAAAATTCCTCCCATCCGTATCCTTAAGCACCTCGTTTTACCTCCATTATGGTTCATGCCCATATTGCCTTACACTGTAGGTATTAACTTCCCTCAAATTCTTTATTTTTGTTTTTGTTTAGCTTCCTCAGTTCTGGGATTGCAGGCCTGTGCCACCACACATGGATTAAATTACTTCAAATTCTACAGACTCCAGATCATGACTTTTTTTTTTTTTTCACACAGTCCTGTTCTTCACACTTCATCTACCTCAGCAGATGTGCTTAAAGGTAGCTCTCGATTGAGTAACTGCATAGCCCCGACCTAGAGAAGCAAAACATGCAGATATCATCGCCACCAAAGACAGGAGGAGGGGAGTGGAGGGTTATTATTAGTCATTATAATCAGGGTTTGCCCAATTATCTTTTATGATGCTGTCTCACGGGCTTTATAATTTCTCCTGGCTAAGGAGGGAAATCAGTCAAGTTCTCAAGGGAACTACTTAGACTTCAGAGATCTCTCAACAGACACCGATTACCAGGAGGGGGGAGCAGCAGGGATGGGGACTTGATATTCAGGGTGGGGATTTATGGGGCTGGCCAGGCCACACCCAGTCAGTAGCCGCGTCTGCTTTCCTCACAAGGTGCCGCACCTTTGCCTAGTTGAGCTGTTCCACTTACTTTACTTTGCTCTAAGAGCAAAGAAGCCCCCTGAAGCGAGAGAAATGCAAAATGTCATATTTTTTAAAAGACAAACCACAGTTAGCACTCCGGCTCCCCATGTTCAGGGTAAAGCGGCAATCGCCAAGAAAACAGAGACCAACCGCTCAGTCTCCAGCTGCAATCTGCGGCAACGGAGGTGCCTCGAGCAAATTCGGGAAGTCTCCCACTAGAAGCGAGGGCCTCAATTCCCTTCTAACTCACGGTTCCCAGGAAGAGCAGAATATGGAAACGACTTTACAAAAACCCGGACGCCGCCCTTTGAAGAATTTCCATCCCTCACCCCCACGCGCCCCTCTAATTCTTCTCTGCCCTGGCCATCCCCTCCCAGATCCTCCTCGGTTCCCCTGTTACCTGCTCACTAAGTCTCGAGGCTTGGGCAAAAGCTGCGCGACCCAAGCGCAGGCTGGGCACTCGGTAAGCAGCCGGGATGGGGCAGCGGGATGCACTTGGGAGACACGCGCACCTCCCAGCACGCGGCCCGGGAGCACGCTCTGAGCCCGCCCGACCCCGCCCCCTCAGCTAGGCCCCGCCTCCTGGGCCGGGAGCTTTTTAGCCCTTGGCGGGCGCCATACTAATCGCCCAGCGCGCCGGGCCTGACTCTGCGTCTGTCCTTTCTGCGTCTGTCCAGAGTGCGCATCTCAGCCATCTAATTGGAGGCGGGCCTCGCACTTCCCACGCAACGCTACAGCTCCTACAGTCGGATCCCAGGGAGGGGAAAGTTCCGCCTCCTGGGTCTCCACTCTGCTGCAGTGACACCCACGGTAAAGATCGCTGGCACCGTGACGCTGCCTCAACTCTTCGCCGCCCGGGCGGGAGCGGACACAGCGCATGCTCGGAGCTGCGCGGCCCGCGCACCTCCCCGGGTCCCGCCTCGCGGCCCCGCCCCCCGTGCGGCACCTCCTCCTCGGCTGCGGGCCCGAGCGCTGCACCGCTCCGCACAACCGCAGCACCCCTGGTCTGGACCGCCTGTAGGAGGCACGTGCGCTGGCCGCACCCCTGCCCAGCATGTCGGCGCTCGAGTGGTACGCGCACAAGTCCCTGGGCGATGGCATCTTCTGGATCCAGGAACGCTTCTACGAGTCTGGCAACCGCGCCAATATCTGGCTGGTGCGCGGGTCCGAGCAGGACGTGGTGATTGACACAGGCCTGGGGCTGCGCAGCCTCCCTGAGTACCTCTACTCCTCCGGCCTGTTGCAGGACTGTGGGGCCAAGGAGGAGGCGGCGCGCCGGCCGCTGCTCGCAGTGGCTACTCACGTGCACTTCGACCACTCGGGAGGGCTCTACCAGTTCGACCAGGTGGCCGTGCACCACGCTGAGGCCGAAGCCCTGGCTCGGGGGGACAACTTTGAGACGGTCACCTGGCTCTCGGACAGTGAGGTGGTGCGGGCGCCCAGCCCGGGCTGGAGAGCCAGGCATTTCCGCGTGCAGGCGGTGCAGCCCACCCTGGTCCTGCAAGATGGTAAGGGACTCCAGGGCCCGCGCTGTCGCCTGGGAGGAGCGGGGAGGGACCATCCGGGGCCGCGTGTTGCAGAGCTGCGTGACCACAATGGGATTGTCGTGGTGCGTGGCGGAAGCACCACTTCTGCCTCGCCCTGTCTTGAGCAGACGCCCCCTCAGGCCAGGGGCCCCACCGCTGCTTCTCTGCCGGGAGAGAGCCCGGGCGCCGAGCGGCCGCTCTCGGTGTTGGAGGGAAAGCCGGCACCTCCCCCTGGCCAGTTTCCTGCGGGTGTTGCAGTAGTGACGTTACAGACATTTGGGACTAGGGATTCCCAGTCTTTCCAGCACCTGGCAGGCATTTCCAGGCGCTTTGGAAGCAAGTAGACTTTAAAGGATGTACGGCTCGGGCTCGCTGTCCTTTTGAGAGCTGCGACTTCCCTGCTCTGTCCCTGTCGGGTGTGAGCAGTTTCCACCTGTAGGCTCTGGGAGCCAGCGGCGCAGGGATTCCAGCTGTGCGTCCATCTAGCTTTTTCAGTTGGCCTTTTTGCTGATGTTGCTCCACAAGAGAAAACGCCTGACAGTGAACATAAAAACCCAGTCTGTCTTTCGTTCTGGTATTTGGTTAAAAGCAAAGCCTGAGAAAGATGAAGGAGGGTACTTCCGGTGGAGGTGAAGACAGGATGTGATTCAGAGAAAAAAAAACGTAATACAACAAAATAGAGGAAGGACCAGGTCATCTTCTTTCCAGCAGGAACTTAAGTAATTAAGTGATTGATCCAATTTGCTACGTATTTGTACCTGTATTTCAAACATTAATTTCCTATTTTTTCTAATATTTTGAGTCTTCTTTTATATTCCGCACATTTGAAGTGAGGCTGAAGTCCACCGAGCAAGATGGTGATAAAGCTAAGATTTGAACGAGGGCACAGTAGATCAAAGTATACAGAACACATATATTCTAGTGCAGAAAAATATTACACAAATTTTGAATGACTATGAAAGCCCCTTTCTACCTTACTCATTTTAGAGGACCAATTTAGTTTATTAAAATATATGGATACGGTCAAAAAAAATTTCTGAAATGCAGTGAAGTTCACCATAGGACTAAACATTGTGGCAAATATGTTGCAAAAAAATAGTTTATATAGATGAGCTCTTGATCTTGTGTGGTACCAAAAAATTATAATTCTATGCCTTACCGTACCCAACAAGTCTCTTCATGACTTTTTTTTTTTTTTTTTTAGATAGGGTCTCACTTTGTAGTTCAGGCTGGCCCTGAGCTCACTGTGTAGCCCAGGCAAGCCTCGAACTCAGCAGTCTTCCTGTCTCTGCCTCCCAAGTGCTGGGATTACAGGCGTGAGGCACCATGCCTGGCTCTTCATGAAATTTTTTTTTTTTTGAGACAGGGTCTCGCTTTGTAGTTCAGGCTGGCCCTGAGCTCACTCACTATGTAGCCCAGGCAAGCCTCGAACTCAGCAATCCTCCTGTCTCTGCCTCCCGAGTGCTGGGATTACAGGCATGAGCCACCACGCCTGGCTCTTCATGAAATTTTTAAACCTAAAGATTAAAACTGTTTAAAATAACTTTTAGCTGGGAGTTTTACTTTATCTGACAGTTTGGAATTTTCAAAAAGTACATTTACTTTAAATATATTTTTGACTCATGAGTAATAT
This sequence comes from Thryonomys swinderianus, assembly GCA_004025085.1. Taxonomy (NCBI): domain Eukaryota; kingdom Metazoa; phylum Chordata; class Mammalia; order Rodentia; family Thryonomyidae; genus Thryonomys; species Thryonomys swinderianus. The sequence goes on along the minus strand of PVIC010004795.1, from coordinate 9,830 downwards.
TTTCATGCGGTTCATGGAGATTCAAATTAAATTTTGGCACCAGGGCAAAAAATGTTTAATATTTAAATTTTTCAAAGAAAAAGATTTTTTTTTTCCTTTTTGAGACAGGGTCTCGCTTTGTAGTTCAGGCTGGCTCTGAGTTTACTATATAGCCCAGGCAAGCCTCGAACTCATCAATCCTCCTGTCTCTGCCTCCTGAGTGCTGGGATTACAGGCGTGAGCCACCACGCCCGGCAGAAAAAGATTGTTTTTGATTTATATACTTTTGATTCTGTGCCAGCAGTGGAAGTCAGGGCAAAAAATGTTTAATATTTAAATTTTTCAAAGAAAAAGATTGATTTATATACTTTTGATAGTGGAAGTCAGGGTAAAAGAAAAAAAGGGGGTTATAGTTTTATTCATGAACAGAGGCCATGCAGGCCTGAGTATCATGCCTGAGCTCACAGAACCTGGGAAGAAATTGGTTTGAGAACTAGGTTTCCTGAACACCAGGTGGTGGTAGGGTGGTAGCGTTTTTGGAGGTATGGAATCCCTGCAGGATACCTGCTTGGTGCTTTCAGCCTTTGAAAGATGAAAAGACAGCTTCATATTTACCAAACACTTTAAAGGTGATAATACTGTGTTATCAGTGTTTTATGTTAGGACCTGGATATCTCACCCTCTAACAGGATCCAATTTCCTAACTTCACAGGAATATTAATTTCCTGTTTCTTCTGAATGATAGGGCCTGCTAACTTGCTATTAATATAATCCAGATGCTTGGAAGGCAATATAGACTACATTAAAAATTCATATGCATTACATACACACAGCACATCCCCTATAGCGTAACTCCTTCATTGTTTTGGACACAAGGTGGCTAGAACCACTGATTACATTTCATTTAATGATTGATGATAGAGAAGAGAAACATAAATTGTGTACTGTATCTGTAACCCAGGAGCCAATACGTAAATAAGGGACGAGGGAGAATAGCCGTTCCTTTTTTTTTCCTGTGGTACTGGGGATCGTCCTTGTGTATTTAAGGTTGGAGCGGTACCACTTGAGCTAAACCCCCAGCCCTAGCTGTATCTTCCAGTGGATTGTCTTGGTGGAAGAAACACCTTGCCTTACTAATAAACTAAGGTCTTTCTATAAGAAGACCTTAAATATAGTACATATGGGTGGCCACATGCTATTTTGCCTATTTTTCACAGTATTCTAGTGTTTAAGCTGTCACCTTTTTGAACCCATTATACATGTTTAAACAATTTGTTCAGAGTCACTAAGATAAATTAGAGAAATGATTTCTGGTGGATGTAGGTCTTTGGAGGGCTTAAAAATAAAAAATAGAAATTCCAGAAAGTAGTTAACTTGGCTTTTTCCCATAGCTCCACTAATGTTATTAAGAGGCCATAATTTGTTTAAGTATAAATCCACATCGGCTGAGGTGACTATTTTGGGTGCTCGAAAGTACATTAAGTGATTGAGTTAGCAGTTTTGTATCATGCAAGCAAATCAAAAGTCAAATCAAAAGTCAAGACATCAGGGAAGCTTTAAAAGGCTCAGGGATTAGCAGCAGCTGGTATCTCAGTGGGGTCAAAGGGAATATTAAAATAAGTAGAATTGACTAAGCATTTTTTTTTTTTTTTGGAGACAGGGTCTCGCTTTGTAGTTCAGGCTGGCCCTGAACTCACTGTGTAGTCTAGGCAAACTTCAAACTAAGCAATCCTCCTGTCTCTGCCTCCCGAGTGCTGGGATTACAGGTGTGAGCCACCGTGCCCGGCTTGACTAAGCATTTTTAAGAAGCTGCTAAAATGCTAGGAAACCTCTCTTTAAGTGAATGCCTCTCCCCTGTGCAGGTAGTTTTTTTTGTTTTTTTTTTTTAAATTCCCTAGGGTGAGTAAAGAACAGTAGTTTCTTGATTGAAAGAGACTGGGGCTCTGGAGCTCAGTGGTCTGTGTGGAAAGTGGAAGGAAGAAGGGAGAGTGTGTATGTGTTGTGTGTATGTATTCCCTAGTTTGAGAGCCTTTACTCAGAAGGGAAGAAATTAGAAAGATCTTACCTAGGGAATCTGACCCTTGGATAGATTATTAAGGTGCCCTTATAGAGGAATTCCTAAGTAATCCCTGACCTTGTCTCTGTCAAAGCTGCTTCATGGGTCCCATGTATGTGCTTTAAGCAGTATTCTCATCTCATACTCTTTTTTTTTTTTTTTTTTTTTTTTTGAGACAGGGTTTCGCTTTGTAGTTCAGGCTGGCACTGAGCTCACTATGTAGCCCAGGCAAGCTTTGAACTCAGCAATCCTCCTGTCTCTGCCTCCCGAGTGCTGGGATTACAGGCATGAGCCACCACACCTGGCACTGTGGTATGCAGTATTGATTGTTGGTGGGTGTGAGTCTCCACGCCCAGCATCATATGTGGTTGCCGGGGATCGAACTCAGGACCTTGCGCTTGCAAGGCAGGCGCCAGAACTACTGAGCTAACCCTCCGGCCCTCATCTCATACTCTTTAAGAAGAAACCAAGGATTGTGAAAAAATTAGAAAGTCCTTTAGTTTGTAATCAAATATTAAAACAAATGGCATAAACAGTTGAGGTAAACCTATGGCAAACCTGCCACAATGAACTCTTTGTATCACTGAAAGTTCTAAAAGGTTTGTCATTACTGGCTTAAAGCAACCTGAAAATGAGGAACAATCATCTATATCATTAAGGACATAAAAAGTGTATTGATCAGCTTGCCCATTGCTGTAACACAATACCCAACACTTAAAACGTAAAAGAGGAGAAATGCCAGGTGTGGTGGCTCATGCCTGTAATCCTAGCACTCAGGAGGCAGAGGCAGGAGAATTGCTGAGTTCGAGGCTTGTCTGGACTACATAGTGAACTCAGGGCCAGCCTGAACTACAAAGCAAGACCCTATCTCAAAAGAAAAAAAAAAGAAAGGAGAGGCTTAATTTGGCTCACAGTTTCTGGGAATTCAATCCATGGCCTGCTGGCTCCAAGGAAGGACCATCATGATGGAAGGGCATGGTGAAGCAAAGATGAGCAGTTCATGACAGGGAAAAGCAGAGCAGGGGAACACTGCCCAAGAGAAACGGACCATATATAGTACCCCAGACCCTGCCTTTATAACTCTCCAGACACAGTAGTTGGTGTTCTAGCAGTCCCTAAACCAACCTCCCAAGCCAGTAAAGTTGACATATAAGCTCAGTCAACTCAACAAACTTGCATTTCAGGTTATCAAAGAGATAATTAAGATGCTTTTAAAATAACCATATCTAACAAGTTCAGAAATTATAGATGTATGGAAGATAAAATTGAAAACTTATAAAAAGCAGATAACCAAAATGAAAAGTAGGAAAGAAAAAGATATAGTCAGAGGGCCAGTTTGGAAAATCCAATGGTGGAATGATAGGAACAAAGACAAAGGAAATAAAAGAGAAAAATAGAAGTAGAGGTAATCCAAGAGTATATCACACAGTTAAGTATATATGTTTTCAGATCAAAAGGACCCATGGAAACGGGTAGTAGTGTATGCCTCCTGTCCCGGTGCTCAGAAGGCTGAGGCAGGAACACTGCTGCATTTTGAGGCCAGCCTGAACTGCATAGTGAAAGTCTCAAAAAACAAAGCTGTGTGTTAGGGGTGCCACAAAGTTCCCATCAAAATGAATGAATATATGCCGGGCGTGGTGGCTCACGCCTGTCATCCCAGCACTCGGGAGGCAGAGGCAGGAGGATTGCTGAGTTCGAGGCTTGCCTGGGCTACATAGTGAGCTCAGGGCCAGTCTGAACTACAAAGCGAGACCCTGTCTCAAAAAAAAAAAAAAAAAAAAAGAATATATATCTAAACCAATCTCCATTATTGTAAAATTCCTGAACATTGAAATAAAGAAGATTCTATCAGTTTCTAAAAATGTAAACAAGGATTATCTATTCAGATGAGAATGGCTTTGTACCTAGAAGAGATTTGGCCTTTGAATGACAGGGATTCCTAACCTCCAATGCTACAGTGATTCAAGGTAACAAATTATTTTCCAAGTACTGTTACTTAGGAAGACACTAGGATATCCCCTTTCAAAATAAGGGAGTAAACCAAGAATAAGGAAGGCATCTAATGCAAAGGCAAGTCAAAAGAAAGCATCAGCATGATGTAATGAGTGACATCCTGATAACAATGGCATCCCAAACAGCTTCATATTAAAGGAACTACATTGTAGTTCATTCGGGGTGGGTGGGTGGTGAGCATGAGAAATAGATTTGCTCTGTATCAGTGTCTGTTGTTAGAGAAAGCAGAAAAAGCTAAAAATCCCTCTCAGAACTCAAGTAACATAAAAATTTAAAATCAAGAAATAATACATGCATGAAATCAAAGGAGTATATTTAACTGGTAAACCAATTAACCAGGGATGGAGGCACACACTTGTAATCCCAGCACTCTGATACTCAGAAACTGAGGTAGGAGGATTATAAATTTGAGCCCTGGGCTGGGGATTTAGCTCAAGTGCTACCTCCTGAGTTCAATTCCTGGTACCACAAAAACAAAAACAAAAAAAAATTGAGCCCTACCTGGGCATCTAAGTGACTTAATGACTGTTGTGTCAAAAGTAAATTTGAAAGGAGCTGTGTTGTAGCTGAGCGCAGAGGCCATCCTTCTAATCCCTACTACCCCACTCAATAAAAGTATAATCATAAATTGTAGATTATTATATCTGGTATCATTAACTCTCAGAAGAAATATCCAGAATTATTAAGAACTGTTACTTTTTTGGAAGCAAGGTAGGTGATAGAGAATAGGACAAAGATTTATTTTAAATATGTACACATACTTCTTTTTATGTTTAAGGATAAGTTATTAAGCTTACATTCAATTGTTTAAGTTTATTGGTATGTCTTAGGTATACATTATGATCTCATTCATCATCGAGAATTTGTACCTGTACATATTATCTTGATTCTCACTTTTTTCCTATTCCCCTGCCCTCCCTTCAACCTGTTTACCTCCCCATATACATAAGATTTGTTTCTATTTTTTCTTTACCTTCAAATTTTTTCTTTCCCTTCTTTGCTTTCCCCTGCCCCCTCCCTACTTCCTCCCCTTTGAAGATTTTCTTCCTATTTTGCAATACCTATTATAAAATTTGGGCCTCATTTACATCTTCAGTTTCTCTCAGTAGGGAAGGATACTGAATTTACACACGTGTGTCCTATTTATTTCATTTGAGTATGGACTCAAGGTGTATCTATTTATAAATGTCTCAAGTTTATCAACATAGTCAACTGTATCAAAAAAGGAAAGAAAAGGCACAAATTCATGCAATTAGGAATGAAAAGGGAGAAATCACAACACGTCCAGAAGAAATCCTGAGGTTATTCAATACCTGCTTTGAAAACCTGTACTTCAATAAGAAGGAAAACACAAGAAATGGACAGATTCCTAGACACATAGGAATTACCAAAGTTGATTGAAGAAGATGTAAAAAATCCTAAACACCATAATATCAACCAGTGAAATGAAAAATGTAATTGAAAACCTACCAGCAAAAAAGTCCAGGTCCTGATGGCTTCACTCTTGAATTCTACAAGAAATTTAGGGAAGAGCTAACGCCACTACTTTTCAAACTCTTTAATGAAACTGACAGCAGAGCAATGCTCCCAAATTCATTCCTGAAGGCAACCATTAGCTTGATTCCAAAAACAGAGAAAGATCCAACCAAAAAGAACTACAGGCCAATCTCTCCAAAGAACATAGATGCAAAAATCCTTAATAAAATGAGAATTAAGACCTGTCATATACTAGTACAGATTTTTCAGTGTCAACTGTGATCATATGTATATGAAATGTATCAATAAAATCAATGTAAACATCCTTAATAAGATACTGGCAAACAATATTATCAATTGTACACCTTGACGAGGTGGATTCATCACATATTTCTTTTATTAAAAATTGAAATACAATGTAAAGGTAGAGGATGTGAAGATGGGAAAGGGCATTTGAGAAGCCAAAAGATAATATGACTAGGATCTGAAATAGAGGAGTATGTGCACATCCATGTGTGTGTACAGACACATACAGATATGATACATTTCCTTGGCAACTCTTGTAAAACTACATGTGAGGATCATCAGCATATAGTAGGCACCTGTGAAGCCACAGGGTGATGGCAGAGCTAATGATATTCTGCCACCGAGGCCTTATCAATTGTTTTATGGTTGGTATCTTCAAGCAGTTACCTATCCATTATTAAATATTTTGAGTATCACCTTGATATGAATAAAGATCGTAAGACTCTACCTCATCTCAAATAATTGATATCCAACAGCTCTGTAATTACACAGTATGGTAGTTTTTAATTCTCAGAAGTACTTTACATCTTGGTTAATTATACAAAAATTGTGGCCCCATAATCGTAGATTGTAGAGCTGGGCATGGTGACTCATACGTGTAATCCCAGCACTCAGGAGGCAGAGACAGGAGGATTGCTGAGTTCGAGGCTTGCCTGGGCTACCGAGCAAGCTCAGGGCCAGCCTGAACTACAAAGCAAGATCCTGCCCTAACAAAACAAAACAAAGACACCTGGGCTTTGACTGACATATTGAAACAGCTCGCACAAGGTTCTGGGTCTGTTGTTGTGGGAGTACAAGCAACATGGAATTCTTTCAGAGCCTTTGTCCCTGTAGTGACACATTGCTTGGAATCTAGAAAAGTCATTAGATATAATGGTGTTTACTGAATTTTGTGTGCAAAACCAGCTATTGGAGAGCTTGTTAAAAACAGCCATTTCTAGGCCCTCATACCCAAAATTTCGGATGGTGTATGACTGGTGTGGGGCAAAGGAAGTCATATTGTTAACAGAGTCCCAAGGTGATTCTGATACAGTATGTCTACATACCAGGACTTTCAAGCTCTGATATATTTTATAGAATTACACTTCCTAGACTTGTGTGTACAGTTCTGGTGGTCCGCTGTTTCCACTTCATCTTTCTTCGCCTATCAACACAGCACAGTGTTCTTAAACCAGTTCTCAAAATGTGGTTCAGCTTCGATGTTGCCTGGAACTTGTCAGAATTGCAGTTTCTTAGACACTGTCCTGCATCAACCAAATCAGAAACTGGAGGTAGAACCCAGAAATCTGTGTTTTAACAAGTCCTAAGGCAGCTTTGATGTACCCTGAAGTTTAAAAACATTTGGTACCATCATTGCTTTGCAAATTTGCTACTAATGAGAATTATTTTATTTTCTTGTTCAACCTACAGATTCCAGAGATAATTGCCTAAGACTGAATCAGACTCTGAAGTGGGGCTTGGGATGTTTGCCTAACAAGGCTCACAGGTTATTATTATGGGCGAACTGTAGAATTCCAGATTTGAATTGCTTTTCAAACTACAGCACATATGAAAAACACCTGGAAGGCTCTGTCTGCTGCTGTTGCTCCTGATTTTACTGATCCTGAGTTCATACTTTGACCAGCACCACTGTAGAACAAATTAGTTACAGAAGTAAGAATGATACAAATAAAAGTACAGATGTATTGTAGAAGCAAGTCATCAGAAATATAATTTATCTAGAAAGACCCTCAGGAAAACTGATAAAGCCCTTGGATGTTTTTTATTCAAATGTCTCTTAAGAGAAAAAAATTGAGTCAGAATAGGCTTTAGGGTTAGTAGATTACTCTTAGAACCATGAGCAAACTTTATCAGCTACCCAAAAGGCTCTTTATTGATAAAATGATTCAATTTAGTAACTGTTAAAAATGAAATTCCAACCTAATGCTTTTCCACTGTTTAAATTTTTGGTCCCTGCTTTAGGTAATTTTTTTTTTTTTTGGGTACTAATAATGTTCAGTGACAAGGGTTTCTTCTTAATTGAGAGATGAAAGATGTGAATTCCCTAGATTGTAAACCAGAAGCCAGAGCCAGAAGTAGCCAGCACGTTCGGGAAATAATTCGAAGTTTGTAACTACTATAATTCGCCCATTTAACGTTGTTTAACTCAGTGGCTTTTAAAATATTCATACAGATGTGCATCTGTCACCATAACCAACTTTACAAGATTTCTCCTACTTGCAAAGGAAACCATGTAGGCAGTTCTGTCCCCTGTGTGCAGTAACCCTCCAACCCCCTTATGCCCACTGCCACCTAGATTCGTCTGTTTTGAATATTCCTATAAGTACAACCATACAGTGTATGGATCCTTGTGCTTAATTTCTGTCACTTAGCAAAGTACTGCAAGGTTTATCCATATTGGAGGATGAGTCAGTATTTCATCTCCATATTGCCAGATGTTCCATTTTGTGAATAGGCACCACATTTTATTTATTCATTAATTGTGTAAGCTCATTTTTTGTTTTTGTTTTCTAGCTTTTTTCTATATTGCATAGATTTTCAATAGTTAAGGCCATGTTGTCTGTGAGTCAAGACAGAATTTCTTCTTCTTTTCCAAAATCTGTGAGTTTGTTCTCTTTTCTATTTCGTTTATTTCATTGGCTAGCATCTTTAGTGTGACATTGGACAGAATTAGTAAGATTTGACATTTTGTTTTGTTCCAGTCTTAGAAGAAAATCAGTTAGTTTTTACCTTAGAGCTGTTACCTATAGTTTTTCTTAGATGCTCTTTGGCAAGTTAAGGGGCTTCAGTTCTGTTTTTAGTTTGCTGAATGTTTCTATAAATGTGGGTGGGTTGTCATTTTTTAATCCCTCTTTAATATAATTGTTTAACTTTCTATTTTCAATAGTTAAGTCAAATTCACATTTTTAGGATAAACCCAATTTGCTGTCAGAATTTAAAACAAACTGTCTTTGTAAGATAAATCCTAATCATCATCCTATTTATGAGTTACTGAGTTTGATTTGCCAACGTTTTGTAGTATTTAGACTACTTGCATTGTGAATATTTGTCTATACTTTTAAAATATTGTCTCTGTGTGGCTTTTATTGGGATAAAATTGAGTTTAAAAGGTTTCTCTCATCTGTACTCTATTTTTTTTTTCTTTTTTGAAACAGGGTCTGGCTTTGTAGTTCAGGCTGGCCCTGAGCTCACTATGTAGCCCAGGCAAGCCTGGAACTCAGCAATCCTCCTTCTTGCCTCCCGAGTGCTGGGATTACAGGCGTGAGCCACCATGCCTGGCTCTTTTTTAATATTTTAATTTACATTTGATTTGTTCTTTTCCTATCTTCTAAAGATAACGAGTCAATTACTTTAAAATTTAATACTTTATAAAACAAGCAGTTGAAGCAGTGTTCCAGGTACTGATGTGGCTGTATTCCATAATTTTGATATATTTCTGATTTTATTTTCATTTAATTCAACCCAAGATATTTTCTAATTTCCCTTTTAATTTCATAAGCTGAAATTATGCTGTTCACTTTATTTAGTATGTCCTGCTTTTATTTTTTATATCTACTTTTTGTTTGTTAAAATGCATTACATATTATATTTCTAATTGTGCAATTTCTAATCATTTTAATTATTGTTTAATCAGAGGATATATTTTGTATGATTTTATTTCTTTTGTATTCATTGGATTCTGCTTTATATCCTAGTTTTATGGCCTGTTGAGTAGAAAGAACTGAACTTCACTGTTTCAGAGTTAAGTATTTTATAAATTTATTAAATATGTTAGGTCAAGTTGGTTAATAGTTGTTTGGAGTCTTATATATCCTTACTAATTTTCTATTTACTTACTTTATGAATTGCTCAGAAATTTAAAATTCTCTAAGTATATTTATTCATTCTTATTTCAGGTATGTCAACTTTTCTTTTACATACTTGTTCTGTTTTAGGTCAATATACATATATAACTTTTAAATGAACAAATATATCTTCATACAAATTTTCCTCTTCTATT
>PVIC010004794.1:43953-60901 GCA_004025085.1 Thryonomys swinderianus | reverse complement strand
TTCAGGCTGGCCCTGAGCTCACTATGGTGCCCAGGCAAGCCACCGCGAACTCAGCAATCCTCCTGTCTCTGCCTCCCGAGTGCTGGGATTACAGACGTGAGCCACCACGCCCAGCATTATATGTGGTAACCGGGGATCGAACTCAGGTCCTTGCGCTTGCGAGGCAGGCGCCGGAACCACTGAGCTAACCCTCCGGCCCGATATCTTCATCTCTTGTGCTAACTTCCTCGAGGGCCCCATCCTTTTCTGACCACGTATTAATTTCTATATAAACTAGCTATGTGTAATACTGACTTTTAACACCATTATCTGTCCAAGCCTAACTTTTCTCACTGCAACTAAGCATCAGGATGCCGCTGAACAAAGTCACACACCAGAGAGATGTGTCCCACAGGCTGTATGACAGTCCCTCTTCTTTCTGCTCCAGCCACATGAACTTTCTTGAGAAAGGATAGAAGAAATAAAGACAGGCAGAATGAAGAAAAAGAAAATTATAATTTTAAAAATAAAAACTTCAGATTTGGGACAAAAGCCCAGTTTGTTTCTTTTCTCTTTCATCTACAAATTAAACATTTTCACCTGTGAAGAGATACTTTTTTTCACTAGTAAAATAGGGTTTTACCTATGAACAGGCCATTACCTTTCTGCGCATGGGAGATCCTTTTCCCATAAACCAAGACTTGAGATAGAATTTCCTAGTTTCCACCCTCTTAAGAGAAACAAAAGCATTTCTCTCTTCCTCTCCCCTTCCCGCCTTGGTCTTCTGTACTGTATCTTTCTGAGTATTAAGAAAGAAACTTTCTGCAACTTATTGATGCATCTTAAAAATTATTTTTCCTTGAAAGGAATCCAAGAGCCTGAAACTGAATTCTATGGTTAGGGCAGGTTTGGGTTCCTCATTACCCATTTATGAACCCCACAGGACCCTGGCTGATGGCACTGAGTCCCTTATGTGTTCCCTCCTTCGTCCTGCTGTGGAACTTGATATGTGGCTCCCTTGAGCCAGCCTCACAGTATCTCACCATATGCTACTATTATTGGAATCTCTGGGCTATATCAACATGTTATCAAGCACCTCCTTCTAAAAGTGGCTCACCAATTAAATGTCACTGGATTCTGGGTGCTTGTCTCTCGCTCTGGAGTTAGATTCCAAATTCCTCTTATATTGAAGAAAAAAACTGAATGAAATAAGCAAAAACAGTGGCAAAGTTTATTTTAAAAGGTAAAAGTGAAGAGTGAAAGAGAAACTGGCTCTGCACATCAAGCTTGGGCCAAGTAAAAGGGAAAACAGGCAAGATAAAAGTAGCACACGTTGGAGAAGGAAGGTAGGCTGTCATGAGGAAAGCCACACTAGCAAGCTCTTCTTGGAGTCTGGGTCGTCCTTATATATTGTCTAGGTCTGGAGGAAACCCACGAGAACTTCTCCATACAGGTTCTGAGAGGCAGTGCTGGGATTCCACACCTTAGGTTGACATCAAGTTTAGGCCATCCTATTGAAAACTTGCTGAGTTGTAGTGAGAAGTCCACATTCAGGACTTTGGGAACTGTTCCATGAAGGTGTCCAGGATCTTAAAATTAACAGATCAGGCCTGCTTCCCCAGCCAGCTTTGCCACCTTCTCCTAAGTGGTTACCTCCTCATCCATCACTTCTCCCCTCCACTATCATCTCCATGGAACACCTGTCTCTCTCTTCTTCCCTGAGGTCAGATGTAGCCAGCAGCTGCTCTCAGAGCTCCAGGTCATCATTCCAATTTTACATTCATTCACTGATTTGATGGCTGTCTTTCCCTGAAGACAGAAATCTCAAGATAAAATGTTCTTGTTCATTTTTGCTTCTTCTTGTATCCTAACATCCAGCACAGAGCCTGTCCTACATAGAACTAAATAACATTAGGTCAATGAAAGTTTGGCATTCATCAGTCTATTTTGATTCATTTTCTAGGTTTAGGATTAGAGTTAGGATTCCAGTTACAGATAGGGTGGCTTGCCATTTACCAGTTTTGTTGGGTTCCTTTTCTTGGTTTAGGCTTAGGATTCAAATTAGAGATAGTATTTGTTGGCATTTACAATTGTATTTGGACTCCACTGCTAGTTTTAGGATTAGAGTTAGGTTTAGGATCAAGGTTATTGATAGTGATGCTTTGCATTTACCACTTTTTTGGGTTCTGATTTATGGTTAGGATGAGGGTAAAGGTTAGGATTCAAATTAGAGGCAGTGTTTGTTGACCTTTACATGTGCTTTGGATACATGTGTTTGTTGGTCATTGCATGTGCTTTTGGGTTGGTGCTAGGATGATTGAGGGATAGTATTGAATGGAATTTACCAGTCTCTCTGGTTTCCAATTTTAGGCTTATTTTAGGGTAAGGGTTATGATTCAAGATACAGATATCGTTAGTTGTCTTTAACCCCTCTTCAGGTTCCTTTTCTAGGGTTAGTGTTAGGCTGACATTTACAATTCATCTCAGCAATAGTGTTGGTTTGCATTTCCCAGTCTCTTTGGGTACCTATTTCAGGCTTAGGATAAGGATGGGGGAAAGGGAAAGAGTTGGGTCTGGTATACTGTTCTTTTTGGAATCCAATTAGCATTAGAATTAGGATTTGGGTTCAGAATAGTGTTTGTTTTCGTTAACAAACGCTATTTGGGTTCATTTTATACGCTTAGACTTACAGTTAGGGTTAGGATTCATGTTAGGAATACTGTTGTTTGACACTTAACAGTGTATTTTGATTCTGTAAATAAAGAGAAAAATAAAAGATAGATTACATGGAACCAAGAGACAGAACTTTTGGAAATAGGAATGGTGTCTACAGGAGGGAGTTGGGAAAAAAGGATGAAAAAAGAAGAGACATTATGTGCAGTTACTAACTCCCTACAACATTTAATCATTTTGTATTTTAAATACATACTAACAAAAATTAAAACTTGAAAAAAATGATATAGATCTGAAATAGATGTGTGGTAGAAGAAATGAAGATACATAGAAAGGAGCCTCCTTTATTTATCTCCTTTATTATCTTGAAACTCTGAGTCAGGTTTGTGTACGCCCTGCACTGGAACACTAATCAAGTAGGGAGAGCATGTGAAACATGGTTTACTTACACATACTTGGTGTATCTCTGCAGCCTCAAATAATGTTTTTGTTTTGAGACAGGATCTCACTTTGTAGTTCAAACTGGCCCTGTGCTCACTATACAGCCCAGGCAAACCTCAAACCTCCTGCCTCTGCCTCCCGAGTGCTGGGATTACAGGCGTGAGCCACCACACCCAACATTGTGGTATGTGGTACTGATTGCTGGTGGGTGTGAGTCACCACACCCAGTATTTTTGTATGTGGTTGCCAGGGATGAACCAGGGGCCTTGTACTTGCTAGGCAGGCGCTGGAACTACTGAGCTAAATCTCTGGCCCTCAAATAATGTTTTTTAATGACAGATGCAGACTAATTAAAAAGTATATTTTATGTTTAGGTAACAATTAAGTTTTTTTAAAAAGTGTAATTTAAAGCATATTAGAGCAGGTTTCACAGACTCCCAGCTGTAGGTCTCACCTTTTTGGGAATCAGTTCCTCTGTAAAATGATAGGGCTCAAAATTCTCTGATCTCCTTCCTGTTACACAATTCTATTACTAAAAACAGTAAATATAATAAAGCCAACCTTTCTTCTCCTCAAGGTGATTATCTACAAGGAACACACAGCCTTTTAAAAAATATAATGAAGCTGGGTGTGGTGGCTCACGCCTGTAATCCCAGCACTCAGGAGGCAGAGACAGGAGGATTGCTGAGTTCGAGGCTTGCCTGAGCTACATAATGAGCTCAGAGCCAGCCTGAACTGCAAAGCGAGACCCTGTCGCAAAAAAAAAAAAAAAAGAAACTTTTAAACTAATCAGTTGCCTAGTCTATTATTTCACTAACTTTAGGTTTGCATATTCAAACGGTGAGCAGCCTTACCTCTTGTAGATGTAATAAAATACTGGATTTCCCCATTTGACTCCACACTGCTCAGCACACTGTGCTGTAAGAACAGAACATACAGGCTGAACAACACAGCCTGTCATGGTATGGATTTCACTGCCAGAGAGCATTGGACCTGTGTGCTCCAATCCAAAAAATAAACTAAACTGGCTTCCTTGACTACATAGGGCTCATAATTAGTTTGAGATTACCTTGAGCTCAGTCAACAGACATTCCTTCCCCAGCTGGCTGTCAATGCCTTCCTGAGCTCAGTGATCACTTTTTACGATATACAATTGCCCTGTCAATCAAAAAGTTTTGTTCTTGTAAATTATCTTACATTTCAGTGTTAAGAAAGAAAAACAAGCTACTTTGGGGCTGAAAGCATTGTCAAAATGACCTGGGCTGGAGGCTCAGTGGTTCTGGCACCTGCCATGCAAGCACAAGGTCCTGAGTTCGACCCCCGGTAGCCACATACAATGCTGAGCATGGTGACTCACGCTCACCAGCAATCAATAACACATACCACAGTGCTGGGCATGGTGGCTCACACCTGTAATCCCAGCACTCAGGAGGCAGAGACAGGAGGATTGCTGAGTTCGAGGCTTGCCTTGGTTACATAGTGAGCTCAGGGCCAGTCTGAACTACAAAGTGAGACCCTGTCTCAAAAAAAAAAAAAAAAAAAAAAAAGACCTGCCCACTAGGAAAAGTGAAGCAGTTCTCACTTCACATGAGAGCAAGTGAGAAAAACTAAAAGCTCACTTGCAGCTTTGCTCATAATCTTTTTTCCAGTCTTTCCTGCCCTAACCCTTGTAATAAAGAATTCCCCATAACTATTCTAGTCAAAGGCCTATTTACCAGTTTAAAATGATCTGCCTTTTGGCAGACAGAAATACTGTAAGCTTCCCTGGAATTCTACCTGGTCAAGCAGTTCCTACACAGCAGCTCCTACTTTGACCTATTGGGAAGTTAATATGGCATAAAAATCAATGTTTCACTTTGAAGGAAAAAAAGCTGGATGACCAGACATCAATACATCCTTTCCTGGATCAGACAGTTCTCAAAGCACACCAACAGACATGCGCAAGGGAGTTGGTATCGGCATGAGTAGGGGCAAAGAGAAAAGTCTTGCTTGTAAAAGATCTCTGGCTAATCAAGGACTCTTAATGTTATAGTTTAAGAAAAAATTCCACAGAAAATGTGAGCAATGATTCTCAGTTTTGAATTTCATCCAAGTGCTTCAGACCGCAAGGAATTCCTCAGGCTATGAGAAGTAAAACAGAAACTCAGACCGATGGCTGCAGCCCACTCAAAGCTGTCAGGGTAGTGACCCCGAGCAAGTCTCTGAAGCTCAGCTCAGATGGGCAGCTCAAAGCTGTGGAGAATTCAGATGAGCTGTGTCTCATCGCTGTGCTGGACACCAAATCAGCATAACCTGGGTGGGCCAGACAAAAAGAGATGTTAAACTGCCTTTTTCATGGATCACAGTTCTGAGAGACCAAGGTCTAAGTTTCACATTTAAGGAAATGATGACTCTCCTCACTTTGCCAGCTGCTGTACTACTTCTCATGCTAATCCACATGAAAAACATCCCCTAAAAATTCTCACATGTTCCTGCATTTTGAACTGAACCCAAATACGAATCTCACTAAAAAGATAAACATTGTTGTATATCTGTCTCTTTGTTTTGCTAGCAGTTTTTTAATCCAACAAGTGTTTTGGTAATGAGAAAGGCAGTCTTTTGCCTCTGGTGCCTTGAGTTCAGGATACACATTTGCAAAGATCCAGGTAACTTTAAAAACCAAGTAGGGGTGAAAGATTTGAAGCCTGAAGAAGGAATGTGGGTGTTTCAGAAACAATACTGACAAAACTTCCATCAGATTCAATGTACCTTTTCCATAGTTCAGTCATATTATTTTCTAGACTTAAATAAAATTGGAGAACATTTGCAGATAAACACATAGGCAAGCTGGTGCTGGTTAGAGATCTGACTCAAGTAAATAAAACAAAAAGCACTGGAAATTTCTGATTGTAATACTACCTTAACCATTGTAGCATCAATAGAAACCACATGACATAATGTACTTCCTCAGAGAATTATAAGGAAACAATTAGAAAGTTCTGAAATAAGGAAAATCATATAGTTGCCTTGAATTCTTCAAATTAACCAAAAGAGATGAAGAAAGGGCAGTTCTATATTTAAAAGTCAAACTGTCAAATACAGTGGTATTCAGTTCACAAGTGTTACTGTTTGTGAACAATTTGGTTGGAAACAGAAGCAGTTGGCAGAATGTTCTGTTTGCAAACTCTGCATTAGGTGAACAATACCACCACAGCCATGTTTCTGTGGCTATCTTTTCCAGAATCATAGAATGAATTAAATTTGTGAACTGAGGTACCACCATACAATGTCATCTTTCAGTTCTGAAAATTGGGAATTATGGAGTTTTTCAGATGCATTTACATTAATGATTTTCTTGGGTATATAAATGCCATTCTTAAATGTATGCTGAGGTACTAGAGGATGAGTGCTAGTATTTTGCTGTTGTTTTTGCTTTTTTTTTTTGATACAGTTGGATTTCAGTTTAGGTTAGCCTGAACTCAGGTCAATCCTCCTGCTTCAGCCTCCTGAGTGCTGGGATTACAGGCATGGACCACCAAACAAAGACGAGTGCTGGTTCTTATATTCTGTCTGCAATTTACTTTCAAAGAGATCTGCAAAAGCAAATGCATACATACTATGTGTTTGTGTGTGTGTGTGTGTTCACACATATGGTTAAGTGTGGCAAAACATCCAAAGTTTGCTAAATCTAGATAAAAGGTAGATTGGAGGCCACTGCACTATTTTTTTCAATGTTTCTGTAGATTAAAATTGTTTTCTAAAAGGGAAGAATAAAATACTTTGTTCCACATAACATACATTTTGGTCTTTCCTAAGTTAAATCATCTTAAATTTCAAGTCATCTGAGGCTTAGAAGGCTTATAGAAGACTGAAACCTTAAGTGAACTTTATGCTTTAATTCACAGAACAGGAATTAGTGAGGCTATAGAGAGCCAACTATTTCAAACACTCACTTGATGATTTTGCATGTTAATTATTTCAAACGACCACTGACTAGGGAGTCAGAGGGCTCTCAGTTTGTGTACAGCACATTCACTCGAGCAGGTCTTAAATGAACCAGTGATGACATCAGTTTCTTCTGTACACAGTCTCCCTACTTTGCACCCTGCACTTCCATCAGAGACACTATTTTCTGATGGTATGTTGGCCAGTTTGCATTCCTCTTGAATTGTACAACTTCATGAAGGTAGGTGCCCTGCCCTACCACAGAAAACAAGTAGAAAGAATGGTGGCAAAACCAAGAACTCAACAAATGTTAGTTGGATAAAGGAATAAACATCATAAAGACCAAAAAGGGAAGACTTTTCAAGAGAAATTGTAAAAGTATTCTAGCATGTAATGATTTTCTTCTCTAAGAGAATTTAATGTATAATAAACATTTAACGTCATGCTGGGTATGGTGGCTCATGCCTGTAATCCCAGCACTCGAGAGGCAGAGGCAGGAGGATTACTGTGAGTTCGAGGTATGCCTGGGCTACCTAGTGAGCTCAGAGCCAGCCTGAACTACAACGTGAGACTCTGTCTCAAAAAAAAAAAAAAAAAACATATTATTGTTGGTCACATGGGCTCTTCCAAGGGTGGGCACAGACTCTTAAACATATATCCAATAGAAATGTTCATTCGATGAAAACCTGGTAATGGGAGCCATAACAGGCTGAATGGTGTGACCAAAACATAATGTATTCGTGACAAAGTTGTATCCATGAACAAAGTTCTATAAACAATAAAATTTTATAGCTAATTGAGCACATAAACTCAAGATTTATGTTTTTATAGCTCTTTAGTTTTTTAAGTTATGAATTTAAAAAATGAATCAAACTCTTCCTCTGAGATAAACTATTTATTTATTTCCAAAGTAGCTGTTTCAGTAATATTTGCTATGACATTGTAAATAAATCTATCAGGAATTAGAAAGATAAATTCTGCTATAATGGAAAAACTAGAGCATGTTTAAGAATTTCTGATAATACTGCTAGGGACAGTGCTGCAAATGAAAATAGTCAAAAAATACATGATTTTCAACTAAGTGGACTGAGTAATAATGGCAAAAAAATACCATTTTAAAGAGCATTTAGTCTTTAGATGTAGAGAAACTGTAAGGGTAATTGAGACTTCTTACCCACAGTACTGCTGCCTAGTAGTGCTGAACCAGACCCAAGTACAGTGGACCCCTGACTTAGGAACTCGATTCATTCTCTAAGGCTGACTATAACTCAAGTGGGTCAAGTGAAGACTCAGGCTCCTCTTTACAACCTTCAAGATCTCTCTCCTGTGTACAAGCAAATCTCAGTGTGCTTAGAGACACTGGCTCAGGATTTCTCAGTTAATCTCACAAAGGAAAGAACGTTGTACTGTTCCTTCCAGAATTCTTTAAGGGTTAAATCTGTATCTGAGACCATCTGGAAGCACAAGTGGCTGGCATTCACCATAACTCGAGACTTCGGTTATAGGTTAAAATTAAAATTCTGGTTATAACTCAAGTTGGTTATGTCAGGCTGACCACCGTAACTTGGGCTCCACTACATAGAAGAAAGCCTCCCTCAATAATTCACTGGCAATTTTTATGACTTTTTTTTTCAGTTGAGGCAAAAAACATAATCACACAAATCAATCCAAGGTGAGGTATCTTTGGAAAATTTAATTTGGACTATATTTTCTTTCTTTGCTGAAAACATCAAATATCCCCAGACATTTCAAGTTCTACAAAGGGGCAGTGAGTTTCTCACAGTCACATACTGTACCCAGCTTTCTACAGAAAGATAAGACATTTTCCAAACTTGCTTATATTTATTAAAAATTCTTTAATGGTTCCTTACAATCAATGGCAAATAAAGTAAGGCTTTTTGTCCTTTTCCCCTGTTTATGTACTGCATGATGGAGGAATAAGGAAGGAAGACTAGTTATACCAGTGTTGGTAAGCTGGGATTGCTGCCGGTCCTGTGAGGCCCTGATGCATCCCTAATTGAGGGACCTGAGGTGGCTGTGTGCTGTGCAGCCGCAACGACGTGGGGACTGTCATACACAGGGGCGCTGGAGCTGCCCAGTGCTCACAGGGCTGCTGGCTTACATGAATAAACACAAAAGGACCAAACCATGACCATAGGTCTGTCACCTGGTACTATAACCACAGGTTTGTGTTTGGGCCTTACAGTATACATTTACACACTAAATGTCTTTATTGAAAGTAAAACAACAAAAATGCCAGATTACTAGAATGAAAATAAAAGCATCTGTCTAATAAAACATGTTTTCTATATCAGATGAACACAACTCCTTTGCAAGATAATCTTGCAAGGTATATTTGTCACTACTTATATATTTTTGCCTGATGCACATGTCAATTGAACAGCTTTGTCAATTTTTCAACTTGTTTCATTAGTTGAAGAAAAGATAAGGGAGCCAATTTTAACTAATTCTGGTTGCAGAAAAACATCTCAGACATTAACCTTCATCTTCTCACGAGTACATGATTAAAGGATAATCAAAGTGTCTTCTCTTAACAGAAAATCAAGTAGCTACTGTCAACAACTGTACCTCTTCTAAACACGGCCCCCTTTATAAATATAAAATTAAATTCTTCTGAGGAATAGGTTTGTAATTTTAGTTATGTGGCATTTATATTTTCTTTATATTTTATAGTTTAAAAAAGGGTGTGTCTTTGTTTCATCTTCATACACAAGTGACCTCTCATTTCAGCAGGCTTGCACAAACAGTTGGCAGACTGGGTTATTCATCTCGGAAAGAAGGCAATCATATGGCATGTGCACTTAGAATCCATGCAAAAATTCTTGCAGCTGGGTGACAATCTCTGTGTCTACTGTTTCCATGAGAGACTGGAAGCCTTGTTCTCCCAGGAGCTCCTGCTGCGCCTTGAGTTTCTCATAGACGAATTGCTGTAGTGATACCGTGTGCACAGGGTCCTTTAGGGCCAGCTGTGGGATACAGACAGGGGCCAAAATGTGTCAGAAAAGCAAAGAAGTTCCTCGTACATGCAACTTACTGTATTTCTTTGTAATCTCTTCCCCAAATTACATTTTTATTTTTTATTTATTTTTTTGAGACAGGGTCTCACTTTGTAGTTCAGACTGGCCCTGAGCTCACTATGTAGCCCAGGCAAGCCTCGAACTCAGCAATCCTCCTGTCTCTGCCTCCCGAGTGCTGGGATTACAGCCATGAGCCACCATGCCCGGCACTGTGGTATGTGGTACTGATTGCTGGTGGGCATGAGTCACCATGTCCGGTATTGTATGTGGTTACTGGGGATCAACTCAGTGACCTTACGCTTCCCAGGCAGGCGCCAGAACCACTGAACTAAATCTCCAGCCCCAAATTATTAAATTTTTCTGCTTCTTTTCACAAGGGACTCTAGAATAGTATATAGGCACTGGCATGTATACACATTATAATCTCTACTACTCTACAGGCAGAAACAGGACAAGTTTTAGCTCAGCCTGGACAATTTAGCAACTCAGATCCTATTGTAGGGGAAAAAAGAAAGATGGTAGTGTGATCAGTGCAAAGCTCATTTCATTCCTCAGCACTGTGAAAGTCTCATAGTAAAAAATTTCATTCAGCCAGGTGTGGTGGCTCATACCTGTAATCCCAGCACTCCAGAGGCAGAGACAGGAGGACTGCTGAGTTTGAGGCTAGCCTGGGCTACATAGTGAGCTCAGAGCCAGCCTGAACTACAAAGTGAGACCCTGTCTCAAAAAAAAAAAAAATTCAATTAGTCTAACCTAAATTTTTAGAGCCCTACTGAATATAAATTGGTCAGATTAGCCTAGTTTCCCAAGAATAGAGTGTTTATTCAGTAAATCACCAAGTCCCAGTAGTAAGCAAGGAAGAGAACAAGCTAAATGACACTTCAACACAATAGTCCTGAAATTTCCTTAAGATAATCAGAAGGTCACCTGTGGCAATTCAGTAATGCCCTCTGGATGAGAGGACACAGGCCTATTCTAGACTGCTATGCTATGTAAATTCATGTCCTTAGTTGTGAAAAAAAGTTTAAAGCCAGGCATGGTGGCTCATTCCTGTAATCTCGGCACTCAGACTGCTGTGGGTTCAAGGCCAGCCAGAACTACATAATGAGTTCAAGACAAGCCTGAATTATATGGTGAGACCTTATCTAAAAGACAAAACAACAACAACAACAATAACAGAACAATGAATGAATGAATGAATGAATGAATGAAAAAGTTCAAAATTTTAGTCTTCTTCCCTCATTGGGATATTTGGAAAACAAAAGTAGTACAGTTAACTTAAAGAAACCAACAAACTCTACTCCCTAAAGATAACAGTAACAAAATATTTTGAGTTCTGTGTTTTTGTTTGTTTGTTTTTAGTACTGGGGATTGAGCCCAGGGCCTTGCCTCTAAATTACACCTCCAGCTCATTTTTAAGTTTTTCACATTGAGATAGGGTCTTGCTGAGCCCTGCTTGATGCAGTTATCCTGCCCTTTCAGAGTGCTGGGATTACAAATGCTAGGATTACCCATAATTTGCTTTTAGGCTCTTCTTTATCATGTGGATATATATACATATATATATATATGTATATATATCCACACACATATACATATATATGTATGTATAGGTATACATATGTACAGAATCCACCTTATTAATTCTACTTTCCATTTATGATAAAATTCTAACATTTTAAGAACTATAAATCTATTAATAGTTTTTAATGTTATAGCTATATAGAAGTGATCACAGTACAGTGGTACTTCAGTTCACAAACTTAATTAGTTCTCCAATTTTAGAAAAGATGGCCACCATATTCATGTTTGTGTGGAGAGGACAGTCACAGTTATGTTTGTCACCTTATGCGGTTTGCAAACAAAAACAAAATTTTGCCAAATCCTAGTCGGGCGTGGTGGCTCACTCCTGTAATCCCAGCACTCGGGAGGCAGAGGCAGGAGGATTGCTGAGTTCGAGGCTCGCCTGGGCTACATAGTGAGCTCAGGGCCAGCCTGAACTACAAAGCGAGACCCTGTTTCAAAAAAAAAAAAAAAATTTGCCAAATCCTTCCATTTGAGAACCAAATTGTTTGCAAAGAAAAGCATTCATGAAGAGGCACCACTGTATAATAAAATTTTAACTAGGATTTTATTGCATAGCCTGCCACAAATACTGTTCCATGTTTTTATGCCTACAGTCTTTCCTCTACATTTGAACTTATTTTCCTGGGATATCTGTGTATCTTTTAAGCAAAATTACTACACTAAAGGTCATAGATTAATTTTTTGACTCCTAACTCTTATTATCAGGTTATTTTCCTATGGTCTGTAACAAGTTAAAAGGTACAAAAATTTTTAGCTTTTGACAATGGTGTTACCATTAGTATGACATTACCAAAATGATTGTAATTTAATAACAAAAAAATGTATCACTGTGATAAGCAGCACATTTATCTCATTATCAAAAATCATGCACATCTGTAAGCCTTCATTTAAGTTCATAAGTTTTTGTACTCAATATAGCGAAGTTTGTCACAACTGCTGATACAGCAATATGAATAGATTTTAAAATAATGATCACAAATAGAAAATACAACTGAGAGGCAGAGACATAGGTCTAAGAAACTGAAACCAAATCCTTTATGTGATGGAGACCTGGAAATCCAAGACAAGGAATAATTCCAATACTTATTTCTTTGGAAGATAAGTAGAAAAATAGTAAAAAGAACTTCGGAAACCAAGACCTGGGTGACAAGCCTGAAGACATAACTTTACAAAATGTATACAGACTGAAGATAAGCATATAAAAATATGTGCTTTCCTGATTTTTCACAAAGGGAAAGATGACCAAGAGACAGAGAGGAGGGGAAGGAAAAAAATAATTAGGAAGGGTTATGTTCATGTACCACCTCCCATGATGAATGCAATCATTATATACTTCAAACAGGGCATAAAAATAAAAAATAAAAATAAAAACTTTACAACAGCTATAATAGTGCCTGTAGTCACCAGAAATAAAGACATGGAAGTTTCTCATATTTTCAAACAGTTTAACTATTACCTTTGTACAAACAATGACCATATAACATAATAAACTTTACCTAATCTTAATATTAAAAAAATAGAGAATTACCACACTGCCCCCCACTCCCATCCCAGCAATAAACCCAAGATCTTCACCAGAATACTTCCTCATTCATTCATTGAGACAGGGTCTCACTAAGAGTTGCCCAGGGTGATCTCAAACTTTCAACCTCACTGCTTTAGTCTCCCAGAATTGAGGGATTGATTACAGGGATGACCACCATGCCTGGCTCCAGACAGTATGTTCTTGAGAAAGTAGTTTCCTAATATATTAAGCAAATTCTATATCTGTTGTTGAAATAAATATACCTACAAAGGTGGATATGATGGAAATTCTCAATTGCAAAGTAACTGTAGGTTTTTAAAACATATTCATTATACATAAATTAAAAAAAAAAACCTGGGCATTATATGCAGAACAGAAAGAAGAGACTGGATTTTTTAAAATCAAATTGAGTATTACTCTGCCATAAACAGTGATAAGTTTGAGTCATGGACATACCTTCAGGATATACTCATAAGTGAAATAAAAAGGTCACAAATGTATAAACACCATATCATTCTCTAGTATGAGAAACTGAAAATATAAGTAAGTCCTAGAATGTATGACAGACACTGTAAAATGGAAAATATCTGAAGGGAAATGGTGGGGGTAGGGGTAAGTAACAAGGGGAAAGAAAAAATTGGTGATAAAAAAAGAGGGGAAACAAACTGATATATATAGGGGGTAAGGAGCTGTAGGGTGGGTAGGGGAATGGGAAGACATGAGAATTAAGTTTGTGTTGTATCATGGCACAAATTCTCAAAAAATAAAAATAAAAGTAATTGACAAACTGTGAAAAGGAAAACACAAAAACAAAAACAAAAAACAGACAGAAGAAGATTCCAAAAGCTAGAGGGAAGGTGACTTGCAAGAGAGACTTCCAACACTTACAAACGCTACTTGAGACCTAAGCCAGGCTTTCTTCTCACCTCATGTATCCATGCTAGAACATGAGAAGCCAGAAACCTGGAAATGCCCCAGAGCACAGGCAAAAAGCTCTGACAGAAATCTGCTCTCTTAAGACAAAGGCCCAGAAAAGGGATATTGTATAGAGAAAACCTTTAGACAATACTTGGCCGAATGAGGCTACCATCACAGAGAAAACCATGGCCTCACGCCCGACGCCAGCCTGTTACAAGAATGGGACCCACTTAGCCCAGAACAGGGTCAGTGGAGATCACTTGGAAAGGCATCAGGGAAGGCATCCAGGGAACCGGCTTTCTTTTCCCAGAGCACATGCTTACAATCTCAGCTCTCTGGGAGGCAGAGGCAGGAAGATCCAAAGTTCAAACCCAGCTGGGGCAACAAAGCAAGCTTTTGTCTCAAAATAAAAAATAAAAAGGCTCAGTGTGAAGGTCTGGGTTTGATCCTCAGTACCAAACATACAAACAAAACGTATTAGATAAAAATTTAATCTCATATACAATACTAAATATGGCCATGTTTTAATAGAAAACCATGTGAAATACCAAAAGGAGGGAACAGAGGAAGGAAGGAAGTGGGTTTTACTTAAGAGGGCAACAAAATGAGGGATTCTTAAAATGGAAATATCCTGTATTTAATTCTTATCACTGTTAGCGTCCTGGAAGTGACACTCTATATAGTTTTCTGATTTGTTAGCATTGTAGGAGATGGTGTAGTGTACATGGGACCCTTTGTATTATTTCTTTTCTTTTTTTTTAATTGGGGTACTGGGTAATGAACTTTGGGTCCTTGTGCTTCCCAGGCAGGCACAGTACCACTTGAGCTAAATCCCCAGTCCTGTATTATTTCTTCAGATAGCATGTGAACTTATAATTATCTCAAAATAAGTTTTTATTTTTTTAATTAAATGTGACACGTGGGGGCCAGGGATTTAGCTTGGTGGTTCTGGCCTCTGCCTTGCAAGGTCAAGGTAATGAGTGATTCCCCTTAACCACATACCACAACGCTGGACCTGGTGGTGCATACCCACAATTCCAGCAATCAGTACCATATATCAGTGCCAGGCATATTGGGTCATGCCTGTAATCCCAGCACTCAACAGGCAGAGGCTGGAGGATTGCTGTGAGTTCGAGGCTTACCTGGGCTACATAGTGAGCTCAGAGCCAGCCCAAACTACGAAGCAAGACCCTGGCTCAAAAAAAAAAAAAAAAAAAAGTGATATGTGGAATCTCTTTGCATCTGACTCATCCACGGTCCTGTCAGCCACCAACCCACAGTAGTTATGAATCTTTTTTTTTTTTGCTTTTTGAGACAGGGTCTCGCTTTGTAGTTCAGGCTGGCCCTGAGCTCACTATGGTGTCCAGGCAAGCCGCTGCGAACTCAGCAATCCTCTTGTCTCTGCCTCCCAAGTGCTGGGATTACAGGCGTGAGACACCACGTCTGGCATTGTGGTATGCGGTGTTGATTGTTGGTGGGCATGTCTCCACGCCCAGCATTATATGTGGTTACCGGGATTGAACTCAGGACCTTGCGCTTGCGAGGCAGGCGCCAGAACCACTGAGCTAACCCTCTGGCCCTCTAAGGTTGACTTCTTTCACACTCCAAAATGAGTTCTGAGTTCTCTGGCTTTTCACCTTTTTCTTGTTTGATAATAAAATGACAAGGTTATGAATAACTGAGTTGTTGTCATGCTCTTTAAAAACCCATTGTTATGCATATCTAGTTAAAAACTGAAGATTCCTTTTCAAAATATTCCTTTAAAAATTAAATAACCAATATTATTTTTCCCAATATTTAATTTTCAGCTTTACCTCACTGTTGTCAGATGATATATTACGAACAGTTCCATTTTTACTCTGGGAAAAGAGCTTTCCTTTGTGAGAAAATGCTCAGTATTTATGTTTCACACATATTTACATACTCCAGTAATAAGATCTATAATATATAAAATTAATCTGCTTATTGCCTGTATTATTCAGATCCTTCAGCAAGCAATTTAATTATATTACTTCCTTCACCAAGTTTTTTGATTATATTATTTTTTGATAATCTTAGATTCAACTAAACATACAGAATCACAAGAGTATCACTGGCTAATCTTAGTTACAAGTTTATTCAGAAGGATGTGATGATGATATGATACCACAAACGTGGAAATGTGCAGAAAAGCAGGATAAAAACTGTTAGTACCCTGTAAGAACGTGCTGCCTTTTGAGCTCATTCTTTACATAGTTTGTGAAAGTACTTTGACTATAAACCAATTTTAACAATTAAGGGCTAGTTCCTTTCAATTTCTAACAATAGGGCAATTTCCGTACACTAAAATAAAAATCAACTTCAACTTATACCTACATTAATAAATAGATGTTTGCCTTTCATTCATCTTATTATTATAGTAAAATGACTATTTAACAAAGTATAATAAGATTTAGTATATTGTGATTACATTAGAAAACAGCAGCTAGGGCCGGAGGGTTAGCTCAGTGGTTCCGGCGCCTGCCTCGCAAGCGCAAGGTTCTGAGTTAGATCCCTGGTAACCACATACAATGCTGGGCGTGGAGACACGCCCACCAGCAATCAACACCGCGTACCACAATGCCGGACGTGGTGGCTCACGCCTGTAATTCCAGCACTCGGGAGGCAGAGACAGGAGGATTGCTGAGTTTGCGGAGGCTTGCCTGGTCACCATAGTGAGCTCAGGGCCAGCCTGAACTACAAAGCGAGACCCTGTCTCAAAAAAAAAAAAAAAAAAAAAAAAAAAAAAAAAAAAAAAAAAAAAAAAAAAAAAAAAAAAAAAAAAAAAAAAAAAAAAAAAAAAAAAAAAAAAAAAAAAAAAAAAAAAAAAAAAAAAAAAAAAAAA